>JALLPA010000996.1:0-12279 GCA_036939895.1 Thalassiosira exigua
GTCCATTCAAAATATCTCTTAAAATGGCCCGTCTCTAAAAAAAGTCCTTCCTCTATTTATTATGGAAGTTGTTTTGTTGATAAATGTGCGACGATTTAAGCCAGATCCATTCATTAATAACGGGTCATTTGATAGTCGTCTAATAACAGGGCACTTTGGTGCCCGGAAGGTTCCTTTTTTGGTCATCGAACGATCTCCTCTGTTCCCAAAACTTGATCCATTCCCGAATTCACAAATTTCACAGATTTTTGGCACGATCCAACTTTGTCATTGTCCCTACACTCTGGATTGCCATTGCTGAATTGGCAACTGATATGTTGCACTGGCTCCCACTCTTGCTCCGGACGGGCGTGAACTCGGTAACGGGCGGTATTTCAGCGGGAGGTAGGGACTCAGCGACGGCAGTGTCTCGACGAGGGGTGGGGTCTTGGCAACAGACAGCGTCTCAGGGGCAAGAGGTGGGGTCTTAGCAACGGTAACATCTCAGCAGCATCTGTAGCAATGGTGTGAGCTTGCAGCGTTGGCATGACGATTGGCGGTCTGTCTTGACCGCAGAGCACGGAGGATACGGGTTTGATCTTGGCCACCACGTTGTTGGCACGGCAACGGGCGAGGCTGTTGTTGTGGTGCTGTTGGCACGGCGCTATTGGCACGGGGCAACTACAGGTGCCACCAAGGACCAGCAGCAATCTGTGGCGGGACGACCAAGGCGGGACAGGTGGGACCAAAGCAAAAGACTGTGGACACAGAAGAACGTACAACGCAACGACACATGCACAGGGCTGGACGGTGCCCATGGCAGGACCGACCACACGCGCCCCGACGACACCATCCACACCACCGTGATGGACGACCAAGACCAAGTGTGGGACAATGATACTGGCGCGGCAGAGATGGAGTGGAGCAGAGATGGAGTGGAGCAGAGATGGAGCGTCAACTACAGGCGCTGGGGGGCCAAGGCAGGACAGGCGGGCTGGGATAGGCGCCCAGACCAAACTAACGGCGTGACAACCAAGGCAGCGGCCAAGGCCGGCGCAACAACACGACAGGCCAGCGCGCCAACAGACTGCAACGACGACGACCACCACTAAGTAAGACGACAGATGGGGACGGACAGGAACGAATAAAGCCGTAACTCAGGCTTATTTGTGTGGACAGTAATATTGGCTCGTGAGAGAGAGAGACCGCACACAGGAGTTTTCGATGTGAACCACTTTCGCCGATCCGCGGACCCTAACCTTAACAGCGACCGCCGTTTGCAACATAGGATCGGCAAAGAAGACCACGAGTCAATCGATGCCCATGACGCCGAAACCGTCAAATGCCACGTGGGGGGTGTTTTCGGCGGGGGAAAATGGCGGGAAAATATCAACCATGGTTTTTACAAATCTCAGGTTATTTGTGTGGATAGCACTATGGCTCTTCCCGATTTTTACAAATCGCTCCTTTCACTTAGGACAGATTTATCCACTTAACATATCGTACATCAAATCACGATTGGGTTGGCGAGGGCATCGCAAGTGCTCTATGTGCCTTCCGCACGCCTTTTCCAAATACAGTCGCACACCTTGGCTTGATTCGTGTTCCGTCGATAGCACAAGGAAAATTCACACATCGTCGGGCGCTGATGCCTTCTTCTTTCTGCGGTTTTTGCATCTTTTCACCCTACGATACGATACCGGCACGACCGACGCAAACGCCTCCTCTCTTGGTCCGATTTTGGCATCCTGTGACCGCAAATTATTCCGTCCTTGGTAAGCACATCGCTTTCCGCCCCGTGGACAGTCCATTCGACCCCACTGGTATGCTTCGTGCTTCCGCATCGACGGAACGCTTTTCGCCAAAACTATTAGTCCCACATCGATACTGACTCCCCCTTTCCTGGCAGGATTTGTGCACACTCCTCGAGGCAAATTTTCTTCGTCTCCTTCACATTGTCGTCGTTACCCTCGTTCTACGCGCTAATGTGTCGATCGCACACGCCTCCCTTCCGTCGGCCGAGATTGGTGCACCCTTCACGAATGCAGATTTTCCTTCCGTTCTTGACGTCGGAAGGGGGCACTTCTTCCAAGTGCCGATCGCACACACCTCCCGTCCGCCGGCTGAGGTTTGTACAACCTTCGCGAACGCAGATTTTTCTTCGGACCGCGACGTCAGGGAGGACCTCTCGTTCCAAGTGCCGATTGCACAGGCCTCCCTTCCGTCGGCCGAGATTTGTACAGCCTTCGCGAATGCAGACTTTTCTTCCGTCCCTGACAACGCCGGGTACCTATTTCGCCGCGTGTCGCTCGCAAACACCTCCCTTCCGTCGAGCAATGAATGTACATCCTCTGTGAGCGCAGATTTTCCCTCCTTTCAAGATGGTCCGGCGTACCTCCTTTGCACGGTGTCGAGTGCACGCTCCTCCCTTTTGGGCAAGATTTGCACATCCTCTATGAGCACAGGTCTTTTTCCTTCCGACCTTGACGTCGCCGAGTACCTCTTTCGCCGCGTGTTGATTGCACACGCCTCCCTTCTGCCGGGCAAGGTTCGCACATCCTCTGTGAGCGCAGATCTGTTTTCCACCGTGGTGTTTCACCTTTTCGCCGTGTCGTTCGCACATTCCTCTCTTCCGGGGGAGGTTCGTGCATCCTTCGTGAACGCAGAGTTTCCTCCCGTTCTTCGCGCGGACGTATTCCCTCGGGCGATCGGACAGAATTCGGTGAAACGTCCCCTCGGACCACTTGATGATGCACTTGATGGCCACCGGCGGCACTCGGTACACTCGTTCCTCGAGAGAGGACGCTCGGTCCCGTCGCTCGCGCGAACCTTCGGGGTCGGATTCCCCCTCCTTCGGGCCGGCGACCCGCGAGGCGCCTCCTTCGCCTCGGCGCGCTCTCTCGGCGGGCGGGTCCTCCGGGTCGGATCCTCCCTGCGAGGCGGCGACCGGCGAGGGACGCACGGCGCCTCCTTCGGGAGACGGCGCTCGGCGCGCTCGCTTGGTCGGCGGCCCCTCGGAGTCCGACGCTCCCGAAGCGCCGACGCATCGTTTCGCAGTTCCCCTCCCTCGCCTGGCGGACGCCGACGGCTCCTCCTTCCGTTTCGACTTCCGAGCTCCGCGACCAGACGCAGGCGCCGAGATTTGACGGGCTGCGGCGGATCGCACGGGCGTTTCCATGACGTGCGCCCTCGCGAAGCGCTCCTCCAACCCGCGCTCCTTCCGCTTTTCGAGGACGTATTTCACGTCGTACGCGATCTCCCCCGCGGGTTCGTCCTCGGGGGCGCGGACGGCGAGGACCTTCGCCACGCCGCCCGGGCGGTTCGATCCCGGCCGCATCCGAGGCTGGACGAAGACGACGTCTCCCACCGCGAACTTGGGCTTTCGCGGGAGGTGGGCCGTCGCGAGGGGGGGGAGCTCGTCCCTCCGCTCGGCGAGGAGGTCCTCGAGGCCGGCCGTTTCCGCGCGCCAGAACTCGATGTGCTTCTTTACCGTGAAGCCGTCCTCCTTGATCCAGTCGACGCCCTCGCCTTCGAAGTGAAAAAAGAGAGCGAAAGGTTGGGAACCCTGAAAGAGACTTGGCCCTGATATTTTTGGTAACCATATGATTTTCTTCGCTCAAAGTTCTTCGTGTGCCACAAGGAAACGCTCGTGAGGCTGCTTCCTTACAAACTCGACGTCGCCGACGATGTCGTTGACCTCATCTCGACCGAATCGAAGCAAACAGGTCAATCGTAGCAAAGACGAAAGAGACTTAGCGGCATGCCCACATCGACAAGGAAACGCGCGTGTGGCTGCTTCCTTACAAACTTGATGTCGCCAACTTCGAAACAAGCGGTCAACCGTAGCCAAAAAATTCGATCCGGCGATTCGAACGGAGCGATCGGAGACGGAGCAATGCTGCCGCACAGGGACCTACGGCAAGTGCGCATCGAAGCCGGACGATTTCGTTCGCGGCGCGAAACGCGGCCGCTCGCACTTGAGCCTGCCATGGTTGTTTGCGCCGCAATGCTCCGGGTTGCGAGTGCGTGCACGTCGAACGGATCCCGATTGCCGCAGGTGCGCGTGTCCGCGACGCTCGAGAGGCGCTTCGCGCGCGGCTCGAGTCGCGCGGCTCGAGTCGCGCGACGCCGAGGCGTGCGCGCGATGCGGGCGCCCTCAGAGCGAGGACGCCACGCCCGTAGTGTGGCGCCGGGCGCGGCGCGGCGCGCCGAAGCCCCGGAGCCCCCCCCGTTGAGGGTCGCCTCTTCCTGCGCGGGTTCGCTACGGCACCCCGACAGCGCGAGAGGGGGCCGCCCGAAGCCAATCCCTCGTCGTTTTTCGTCGCCCGACGGCCGAGGTTCCGGATCGATCGCGCGGGCCGCGCGGGTACACAGCGAAAGCCCGCTCCCTCGCGGAGGCCGATCCTCGGGCCGAGACGCGAGGGCCGCCGCGGCTGGAGGGAGCGTCGCATCCGAAAAGTTCGACCGGACATGGGGGAAACAACAGACCGTCTCACACCCTCATCGCTCCGCCAACTCCCATCACGAAAAATCCATCGGGCCTTTCGCAGACCTCGTCGCCCCGTCGAAAAATCAGTTTGACGAGGTCGCGTACATCTTTTTTTCGATCCCCCGCCGAGGCATCCGAAGGATGTCACGTCCCTTCTAGCGTCGCATTGACGCTCGTAAGACGTCCTAATCTAACTGGAAGTTCGAACAATCGTTCGCCCCTCTCGAACGCCTCGTCGCCCCGCCGACGTCCGGTCCGTTCCTTTTCCGGCGTCGGTCCCTCGGCCGCAGGCGAGGCTCGGCCGAACGTCGGTCTTCCGCGGCGCAGCGGACGAAAGAGACGGGGTCGTCGGTTTCGCGCCGGCGGAGGTGTCGTCGAAATCGCCGGGCCTGCGACGCAGCGAAAGACATCGCGGCGTCGACCGGACCTCGATGTACGGAGCGTCGACGCGCCCGGAATGCCCCCCGATGGCCCCCCAGCCCCCCGGGGTGAGCCCGCGTTCGGCTCGCCGTTCGCCGCCCCCCGCCGAAACTCGGCGCGAACGTCGAGGCGCGCGGGGCTTCGCTTCCCCCTCCCGTCGAGCCCTGCGCCCGAAGGTCCCCCGAAGAGTCTCCCCTCGCGAGACCTCGCGCCTAGAACCCCCCCCAACCTTGCCCTGACCGAAAAACGAGCGCGTCGTGGAACGAAGAAACTTTCTTCTTCGCCGAGACGACGAACTCACCGTCCTCGTTCCGTTCTTTCCCCTTGCGCACCCACGCCTTCTTCGCCGGGTCCTCGTCGCCGTCCGCCTCCGAGGCGACGACGAAGTCGCGCTCGAGGACGCGGGAGCGCAGGAAGGTCCACGCCGCCGCGTCGCGGGCGGGGGGGGAGCGGGGGTCCCCCTGCGGGGGCGGGGGGACGGCGGCGGAAGCCTCGTCGGCGGAATCCTCGACGGCGGTTTTGGCGGAATGGGCGGCGGACAGGGGGGCGCCGAGGCGGCGCGAGGGGCAAGGGGGGCGCGAGGAGCGGCGCGGGGGCTTCGCGGTCGCCTTCGCCGCCGCGCGAGGAGGGGGGGGGTCGTCGCTCGCTTGCGGACCGGCGTCCGACGCGGCGGCAGATCCCTCGCCCTCCTCGCCGCCGCCGCCGTCGCCGTCGCCGTCGGCGGCGGCGGCGGCGGCGGCTTCCTCCTCGCGCCCTTCGACGACCGGTTCGGAGGGTTCGAAATCGCCCTCCCGCTTGCATCGGCTGCGGTAGTAATTCCGAACGGAGTCCTGGGCATGTTTTCCTTCCGTGCGAGTTAACGGGGTGAGTTTCGAACTTCCTCGTTCGCTTCGGCGCGCAAAGAAAGCGAGGAGGAACGTCGAACGACCCTTCTCTCTCTCACCGGGCTTGTGACGGTACCTCTGCCGGAGGATCCGCGAGCTCTCGAGGATGGCCGCCCACCTCTCCCCGAGCTGGAGGACGCGACGGCGGAGCTCGTTCGTTTCGGCCGTCGACCACGCGCCTGCCCTCCTCGTCGTCGTCAAAGTCGTCGCGGAGCGGCTATGGCGGCGGCGTTTCTCCTCGCGCGGCGGCGCGGATCGATCGCGTCCGGCGGAGGGACGGGAGGGACGCGAGGAGGCCGCCGCCCTCCCCCTCGTCCGAGGGAGGGGAAGGTGATCCGTCGCGAGGGGGGGGAGCTTGTCCCTCCACGCGTCGAGGGCGCGCTCCAGGCCGCGACGATCGGACGCCTCGGCCCGCCAGAAGGAGNTTTCGGCGCTGCACAAGCGTTTCATCCGCCGCTCGAAGCTGCGCTGAATTCGCCGGTTCCTTGCGAGGCAAACGCACTGGTCGGCGTGTGGCACACTGCGCAGCGGCGTCGACGTTGGAATCGGCCCGATTTATCAATCCTAAATAGTTTTTTCACTCAAACCGCAACACATGGCTGCAAATTAGCACCGGTACCGTAGTTTAACAAATATAATCCCCATAAGGAATGTCGTCCCCAACGCTCTCTCTATCTTTTTTAAACATCACAGTCCCTGAGAGGGTACCATTATAAGAAATATCTGTTAGGAATCAAAGTGTCGAGGGGATTTTATCCCTATCGCATGTGTGGTGGTGCAAAGGGGGGGGGGGGGTAGCCGCATTCATTTTATAACAATTACGTTGTAACAATTGTCGCCCTCGGGCCAACAGTAGTAGTATAACACAAATAAAGCCTGTCCCCAACCCAATTTCTGGGGATTATATTTGTTAAGCCACGGTACTTATCACCCCGGCTGGTACAAATGTGCACACAACCAGGAACATACTTACCTATTCATTGTGAGCAACCCCTGCTGTCCGCCACACGAACCTGTAGTTCCCGTAATAACCTGTCATTGTGAGCTTACGCCAACTTAGGCTTACAGCTGCTACATTGTGTTAATAAATAACAGCATAGTGTATTGAAGTTGCCCAAACTTTGATGCTTGACAAAAGTTGAGCTTTATTGTTGAAACCTATGTTAGCAGCTGACAAGCATGCTCTTCTGGGGTTGATGATGTGCGAGGCGCGTGCGCCGGCAGCTGTCGGGTGTCAGGTTCGTGTGTCGGGTTGCATGACTGGCAACGAGAAAAAGAGAATTTTTGTGGGATAGGCCAGGTGGATAGGCATCACTGTTCTTGACTGCATGTGGTTGGGGCAGAGTCTCATCATCGAAGGGGTCTTGCAATCATGTTGTGTAGATAGGTAGGAGCCTATCTTGGCTATGATGGCAACAAGGGAGGAAAGGTCTCAATTAATCAAGCGAGGGGCATCCGGATGAACACAGACGAGTGGTCCTTTGTGCATCGTGGCTATTGATGGAAGAAAGGCAAGAAAACAAGGCCTTACAATGGTGTCATGCGCTTCCGAAAATAGACATACCGCATGCAGAGTCATGGTGGAGGAAGAAAGAAAAGCGCTGCTTTTTTTGTTGATAAAATCATGGGGTCTATTCCGACCAAGAGGTTCGTGTTCTGTGTCATGGTTGTTGGGGGACACTTTTTGGATCATTGATCATTGCCGGTCATTGTCTTGCTAGCCGTGCCTCTACGTTCAGGCCAGCCGCTCAGGGTGCTTCATAATGTTTGTGCCCTGACCAATCGCTCAAAGTCCCCGAGAATGCAACTAAGTGTCAAATACAGTGAAATTACCTGCGTGAGCACGTCGGTAAAGGTTCAGTCCTAATCGTCACATATGAAGTAGTTCCACCCCAGGAGCGACAGCGAGGACACCAAGGGACGAAGTGTCATATTTCCCATTTCCACGCAGTCGCACAAAAGTGAACGTAGGCATCAACGTGTCATAATGATCCAATAGCATTCAACCACGGGAAAGTTTTTTACTGACTTTAAGCTCAAGCTTTGGCACCCATGCACAACCTTATTCTAAGCTGTAGCATCATGTATCCCGATATGTCTTGATCACATGCATCAAGAACTCATCAAGATCCAGATCTTTATGACTTGATCTATCAGGAAGACATTCCAAAAGAAGAGAACAAGAAAATTATCTACGTTGTGACTTTGATCTGCTCAAGGACTTCTAGTCCACTGGGCCCTACCTTGATGTCCTCAAGCACGTGGTGGAAAGTTACAAATATGATACTAATCTCGACCACACAGAGTTCTTAACAAATTTATTTGTTGACACACAAATTGAATGCAGTCTATTCGGACTATATTTCAAGGGGTTAAATGCAGTTGTGTATGCCTTTGAACCATTGAGAAGTGTGCTATCTGTTGGCATCAACATCAACAGAAACAAGTGGGCATATGGGCGTTTACGATTGAAACTAGGATGTTATTGTTATGTCTGGGCACACCCATTCTGATGCTGTAGGGAAGCGTTTTTTAACTTTAACCCCCTCTCCATACCGCCCATTTAAATTAATTATGCTCTCGATTGCGCCAATCGATTTGTCTGCTTGTTAGCTTTCCGACGGTATCCCGGGGGCTATCTAACTCCAAAATAAGGCCCCAAACGAGCCTGCTCCCCAGCGTCAATGGTGGCGCTGCCCCGCAGCGTTTCGCTGTCTCCCCCCCGATCCCCTCCATGCCGGCAACCTTCCCGGCCTATGCTGGCGCCAAAACGATACGGATCGGCCCTCCACTAGCTGGAGAGCTTATCCCTTGGCATCCCTGGGACGCCAAGGATGTCTCTCGTCCATATGGACCGCGGCTTGGACGAGGGACCGTCATGGGCAGCGCAGCCTCCCCCGATCGGCTCCACCAGGCAGTCGCCGGGGGTGGCCAAAACAGCCCCATAGGAGGGTTGATGGGCTATGGCGCGGCCCAGACACCAGAGCCCCCGGCCTATCGGGTATCCTCCAAACCCCCACGACGTCGGCCGTCGATTCGGTGCAGTGGCGATGGGTTGGAGGCGCCAGGGAGGGTGTTAGGGGGGTGTTTGTCCTTCGACGGATACCATGGTGCATGTGGCGTCATGGCGTGTGGTCTATGGTTTTTCGTGGTCGTCCTATGTAGTTCGGAGTTTCCATCTGGTAGGAGGGATGACAATGTACATAGAGTGATACGAAACGCTGTACGTCAGCGTGCCTGATTAATTTTATCGTTCCACGGTACAAAAATACATAGGAATTCGTGGCGCTGTCACCGCAAACGAAGTGTTAGCAAGGAGCATAATAAGGTTTTCGGCTAACTAACAGCTCGTATGTAGAACTCTGGTATGATGGAAAAGGTCATTTCCTTGTTTTGTCAGCTAAGAGCTATGGATTCCTTCATATGTGACTTTCTCCGGTAGAACCATACCATTCGGCGATCTGCTTACTATCACCGTTGACCCCTCAAACCCCCTTTGAGCGAGGACTTAACTAACAAAAAGTCGTTGTTGTTGCCTTTACCACCTGCCTTTCTGCTTCGCCAACTAACAAATTCGATTCTCAATCTTTCTATGACCGGTCATTTCAAAAACGGTCATTGTTAGCTAGCACGAGAGGAATGGCAGTATTGTTGTCGTGGCACTCCCCCCATTCGAACAAAAATGTCGTTGACACTGAGGCAGAAATCACTCCCCCTGTTCAGGCAAAATCATATTTAAGGATGACACTCCCCAGCCCTCGGAAATTATTTACGTAGCAGCTCGAGCTTTGATACTATTTTAATTGTCCTACAATATGCCGCACCCTGTGAATGCAGTCGCAGCTAGGTACGGCCGCTGTTAATGATGGCGGAAGCCTCGTCGGCGGAAGCCTCGGCGGAAGCCTCGACGGAGGGGGCGGCGGACGGGGCGGCGGACGCAGGGGCGCCGAGGCGGCGCGAGGGGCGAGAGGGCGCGAGGAGCGGCGCGGGGGCTTCGCCGTCGCCTGCGGCGTCGCCTGCGGCGCTGCGCGAGGAGGGGGGGGGTCGTCGCTCGCCCGCGGGCCGGCGTCCGACGGGACGGCGGCGGCGGCCGCTCCCTCGCCCTCCTCGCCGCCGTCGTCGGCGGCTTCCTCCTCGCGCCCGGACGTCTCGGCCCGCCAGAAGGCGAGGTACCGTTCGATCGAGAAGCCGTCTTCCCGGATCCAGTCGACGCCCTCGCCTGCGATTCGAGGAGGGGAAGAGAGAGGGTGAGATCGTCGGCCACGGCGGCGGGCGGCGTCGGCGCAGCCTCGCGGCTCGATGCTCGAACGGGCGTCGATTGGCAAATGCGCAGCTCGAGCGCGGCCTCCGCGGGTTCGGCGTTCGGCGGGCGAAGAGCCTCGGGCGTCGATTCGGCCGCCCGACGGCCCGCGGACCTCCCCGCTCGTCCCTCGATGCGGGGGACGAGCGGCGCTTCGGCGTTTTCCGAAGCGGATCGTCCGGGCCGGGCGGCCGAGGCGGCGAGCCCCCGCGGGGCCTCGCGCGCCGGTGCGAATCTCGACGTCGTGCGCCCGATCTGCGACGACGCCGCGTGTGCGATTTTTGCGGATGCCGCCCCTCTCTCCGCTTCGGCGCGAGGAAACCCCCCCCCCTCCCGCGCGCCGAGAACGAGGCTGCGAAAAGGGCGCGGCCATCCGACTCGATGCGAACTATCGCCCTCCCCCCCCCGAACAAACGCCGTCGCCGCAAACGCGGTCCCTCCCAAAAAACCAGCGAGGAAGAACGCCGCGACGAGAGAGCGCTCGAGAAGAAACACTCACCGTCTTCCGTTCGCTCCGTCCCCTTGCGCGCCCACACCCGCATCATGACGTTGGCGGGGTCGGCCGTCGCGCGAAAGTCGCGCTTCAGGACGTGCCTGTGGAGGAGGTCGAGGGCGAGCTCTTCCGGAGAGCGGGCCCCCGCGGGGCCGGCGGATGCCGCGGAAGAAGAGCGGGCGGAGGAAGAGCGGGTCGACGAGCGGGCGGACGAGCGAGGCGAGGAGCGGGGGGGAGGCGCCGAGGGAGCGCGTCCGCCGCGGCCTTCGGGGGAGGCCGTCGCGCGCTCCTTCGAGTCGCCGCCGGCCGACGCGGCGCCCTCCTTCGTCGCGCTCGGCGAAGCCGCGGTCGGCGTCGCATCGTCGGGGGAAGGTTCGGGTTCCTCCCCCGCCTCCTCGCCGTCGGCCTCGCGCGCGGAAGCGTCGGCGGGAGCTTCGTCCCCTTCGCTCCAAGGGGCCCTCCCCCTCGAGCCGCGCGCGCGCTTCCTCCGCGGTCCCTCCGTCGCTCCGGAGCGCGCGGACGAGGAGGGGCGGGGGCGAGGAGGCGTCGCGGAGCGGGCGCGTCGTCCGAGGGCAGGGGAGGCTTCGGGGGAGGAGGCCTCGCGCTCCTCCTTCGGGTCGCCGTCGGCCGCGGCGGCGGAAGCTTCGCCGCCGCGGCGGCGCGCGATCCTCCTCCGCCGCCGCCGCCGCTTCCCGGCCGCCGAAGGCGGCGCGGCCTCCCCGAGGCTCCGGCGGGGGAGGCTCGAGGCCGCCTCCTCCTCCTCCTCCTCCTCCTCCTCCGGCGGGGGGGACGCCCTCGACCTCTTGCTCGACCTGGCCCTCGACGACGACCTCCCCCCGCCGCCGCCACCCTCGCGCGCCGAGCGCTTCCTTCGTCACCCCGGCGCTCGTCGTCTTCGCCGCGCTCGCTGTCGCCACCTCACGGGCTGGGCAGGGGCGGAGGGAGGGCGCCGTTCGACGTNCCCCAAGCTGGCCTCCCCCGCCCTCGCGCTGGCCGCGGCGCCCTATCGCTGGCCTCCCCCGCCCTCACGCTGGCAACGACGCCTTCGCGCTGACCTCCCCGCCCTCGCGCTGGCCTCCCCTGCCCTCGCGCTGGCCTGGGCGCCCCGAGATGGCCTCCCCGCTCCCCGCCCTCGCGTTGGCCGTGGCGCCCCAAGCTGGCCTCCCCCGCCCTCGCGCTGGCCGCGGCGCCCTATCGCTGGCCTGGCCGCGGCGCCTCGAGCTGGCCTCCCCACTCCCCCGTTCTCGAGCAGGCCGCGGCGCCTCGAGCTGGCCTCCCCTGCCCTCGTGCTGGCCGCGGCGCCCTCGAGCTGGCCTCCCCTGCCCTCGCGCTGGCCGCGCTGGCCCCGGCGCCCCGAGCTGGCTTCACCCGCCCTCGCGCTGGCCGCGGCGCCTTCGCGCGAAGGGAGGGATCTGGCGGGCGAGGGCTTGACGCGTCGCGAGAAGCGCGTCGTCGCCGTGCTCGTCGTCGTCACCCCGGCGCTTGTCGTCTTCGCCGCGCTCGCTGTCGCCACCTCACGGGCTGGGCAGGGGCGGAGGGAGGGCGCCGTTCGACGTCCGGCGGCGCTGTCCAAGGGCGTCGGGCGGCGTCGTCGTCGCCGCGATCGTTGTCGATGCCTCGGCCTCGTCATCGTCTTTGCCGCAGTGGGCGAGAGCGCGTGGCGCTGCCGAAGGAGAAGCCTCGCAACGCGAGCGAAGCGATGGCATTGCAGCAA
>JALLPA010000997.1:0-12263 GCA_036939895.1 Thalassiosira exigua
CACACACACACACACACACACACACACACACACACACACACACACACACACACCATATTATTCTCTCATTGATGCCATAAGCATTAGACAGTGATAGGGCGCTTCTAGGATGTGTGCTCGTTCTACCACTGGTGTAGGTGGTAACCCTGGTATATATTTTGATTGGCATTCGTTATTTTTATTTGGTGGCGCACTAAAATTGTTCTATCCCTCTTTTGGCCGTGGAAAGTGTTCATGTATGCACCACCACGGTGATGTTACAGTCACTCAGAATGTCATTGTTATCACATAAGTACTCTTTGATATGGTGGTGGTGTTGGGCAGCGAAAAGGTTGTGGGATGGACCTTGCTCCGTGCTCAATGGGAAGTCTAACATCGTTTAAGGAGTTAAGGAGTAAGATGTTGGGGCCAAAATGTATAGGCAAATCAAATCACAAAGCTCTATTACAATTGTTTTGTCCAATTAGCAACAATGAAGGGCCACCAGTTGAATGGAAGTGACCCTTGGGTGGGTAGGTAGGTAGGTAGGTAGGTAGGTAGGTGTAGCTAGTATCTTAGCATGGGATATTTAAATACAATTATGCATATGACAATGAATTTATTGGTTATGGAGTTGGGCACATATTTCTCATGATCTTGCACACCTGGCTGCAAAGCACAAAATATGAGCTCCTCAAACATTTTGTCACAATTATAACTCATTTTTTACACCACACATGGTGTACGATAGCTGCAAGCAGAATGAAGAGGTAAAAAAGATTCTTGTATCAGGTACCAGTAACCAGTTCTCTTGTAGTTTGCAGTGTGTGTGGAAGACTGTATAAATTAAAATGACAAGCTGGGCAAAGTTGAAGATCCATTAAAAAATAAGCGGTGCTCCTGTTTGCTTAACTAGAGGGAGCTGCGCCCTGCAGACACGGTGATATTTCCCACGTTTGGATCTAAACTCGAACCCATCGACATAAAAAAACTACAGTTTCCAAATCAACTGTTGTTCTGCGGGTGACGGTGAGATTTGTGACATTTTTGCTATTCTAGACAAGATGTTTTATACAAGTTCCTTCGTGATTTTACGGGACATTTCAAAACCGCCTTCTAGCCATTCAAAATTCTG
Source organism: Thalassiosira exigua (assembly GCA_036939895.1). Classification (NCBI taxonomy): domain Eukaryota; phylum Bacillariophyta; class Thalassiosirophyceae; order Thalassiosirales; family Thalassiosiraceae; genus Thalassiosira; species Thalassiosira exigua. The sequence continues at coordinate 1,115 of JALLPA010000997.1, forward strand.
TCACACATCCATCACGAGCGCGTGAAATTTGATAGCGTTCGATATCGATATCCTCCATACAAATGGAGTAGGATTTTTATACGCCCTTGGTGTCAAAAAACAGTCGATTTGGAAACTGTAGTACCCTTGAGAAAGCTAAAAACACCATTTAGATATTCATTTTTATTTTTGGTTCCAAGTAGAAGCCTTGATATGTATCTGTAATGAAACATAAATGTAGACCCCTATTATATACAATATCTATGGGACTACCTCATATTTTAAAACGTAGGTACTAAGATATATTTATTCCGGCATATTGAATCCACGTTTGTGGAGTTCGGATTCACAACTTATGTGGGGTTTAAAATGATGAGCGCACGCTATTTCAATCCAGATCTTATGTATGTATTTCGATGTACTTTCCCTCGTAATCAGATCATACTAAGGGAACAAGTAAAACAAGATAGGTAAGTGGTAAACTTATTTGATTCCAACACATCAACTAACAAACGTAGACACATACTGATTCCAAAGGAGTAGCTAAAGATCCATATCCCGACAATCAATACTAGCCGCTGTGCATACTAGCCCTCTGGGGCCGTTATTTTTATTGCCCAAAACAAACCCTCGGTCTAATATAGAAAAATAAAATTTAGCCAAAATCAGAATAAGTTATGAGTTTGGTGTCACTGAATAACGGACACGAATTTTAATTGATGCCAAAATGTATTTTTGCCAATCTGGGGAAAAAGTAATGTCTTCCCCTGCGTCGATCAGTGCGGGAAAACTGTTTGCCATTCCCTACTTATATGCAGATCAAGCGAAAAGTCAAACCTGCTTCAACCCGCATTCCATTGATAATTGAATCGCCCTTCGATAAATTTGCATGCGAGATTAGTTAGGTGAGACGTTTCAATGCGGGGAAAGGAACTCTTCCCCAGACCAAAAAGTGAAACCTGTGCCAACCCGCAGGCCATTGTATTTGTTTGCTGCGGGATGCCGACACAGAACCCTGCGGGGAATCAAGGATGTGGAACCGGACGGTGACTTCTGTTGTAAATTTAGATTGAATTTCTACGTATAATATTTTAGAGTGCTCCGTATAGTAATTATGGTCTCAATCTTATTTTACTTTTAAGGTCGATTTCTTTGTTAAGAGTTTTGGAAAGGCTTTTAATTCGTATTTGATTCCTACGTATATGATTTTAGAGGGATGCATTGGTATGAAACCCAGTGTGCAAGCGATGCGATAATATTTATCATTCATTTGTGAGTCTTGTCAAATTTTTGCTCCATCTCCGGCCAATTCCACAGTTCCATAATTCTACGACGAAATCCAGGCTATTTGTCGTGTCTGATTCATTTATTTAATCTTTCTGCAGTTTTATTTTTACCTTACTCCCTCTGTTCCAAGGAAACATCTCATGTTTTACATATTCCTACTGTAATGTTTTGTTTTGTATTCCCTTGAAAACATCTCTTTTCTTGTTACAAATTCCTACGTATAACAAGACTGGAGTTGAATTCATCTAGACTTATTCCTATCAAAATGACGGAGTGTTTCTTTTAAAGCTGAGGGAAAACAAGATTTTTGATCAACAACTAAAAGAAATCTGGCCAAAAACGACATTTTTTTCTCAGCAGGCATCGCGACCTCCTGATTTTCCAAAAAAATGATTTTTCGGTTTTTATTTTAGCCCAGTTCGTTCTCTATCAAAGCTCACGCCATAATGCGGCGATTACCTGGTCTGACGGCCGTCTCGCTCGCTCGTGTGCCGGCTCGACCAGAGATGGCGGGAAGCACGCATTATGTGAGCCGTGGTATCTTATGTACTTACATCTCATCGACCGACCGACGACGACCCCGTGCGGTCAAATCGAAGTTTTCAGTTGCGTGCGTGACTAGATCCATTTTCTCGTTCTCGATGCAAATGAGAGAAAGATTTTTAGAGCTAAAAAGCATGATGATTCGCACTCCGTCGCCAACGACATAAAATTTTTCATGCAAAGCATGCATTTAGCAATATTTCGCTATTACATATTAATTTAAAATATGAAGGTTTTCGTGTATTTTTTGGTGAAAGCTTCATCTTTTAGTTTTCTCACAAATTTAAAAAGAAGGGTTTCTCAAACCTATTTCCTTTTTACGTAGGACCTAGTAAAAATTCTACAGCGATTCGAAAATCGAAAATTTCGAGGTTTTGGAAAACTTCGCATAACATTGAAGTTTGCTTTTTTCGTCACTTTTTGAAAAAACATCACAATTTCAAATTATGACGAATTCCTTTCTTTTTTAAATAGAAAGAATAACGCGAATGTTTTTGGGATTATCAAAAATTTTGATAGAAATTCAACGAGATCCGTTCTTGAAATGTCTAGTTGATATCTCTGGATGTTTCCAAACGTTATGTACGGAAGTGCATGCTTTGCAAGCTTTGTGAAATCATAAGCTTGTCGTCGAAGTGCCCACGAATATTCTTTCTTGATAGTTAGAACCTCATAAAACTAGCAAACTGGTGCCAGAGAAAATCAGGGAATTGATATTTTTGTGTATGTACCTACATATGTGATTGATCAGTAGAAACCCACAGCTTTTGATTCTTCCTTGCTGGAAACTATGATTTGTTTCGATAAAGTAATTGCCGCAGATAGCCGGAAAAAATCATGAAAAATATCCACTTCTTTGTAACTTTCACTTTAATATATTTTTATGATAAAAGAGGACTTTCGCTCAGCTTCTTTGGACGGTCTTGGTCATCCCAATGTTCGTTTAAAAAGACATAAATCATATTGACTAAAAAACTATCTGTTTAGTTTTGTCGTAGTAACCACTGTGGTGGAGGTCGAATCCGGTTACTCATGTATCATCAACTGCTGGAGGAGATGGTGCTGCAGGTGTTCTGAGATAGAGAGTAAAGAAGATGTGTAGAACTAGCATTCCCACTAGTCTCTTGATGAAAGCCCGATTGTTCTGTTCTGACAAAAGTTGTACCTCTGTGGCAAATCAATGGTATGTTGAGTGAAGGTATGCCAATGGCCAAGTTACTCCTGTCTTTATTTGGGCCAAAAAATAATTGCGTGAAGCAATATGCAATCAAGTATTCATTCCTTGTCTTTTTTCGCCTTTGCCTCTTGCATCATTGTCTTTGCTTTTGTTATGGCTCCTTCCAAAAATGAGTGTAAAGTTTCACCATCAAAACTGTTGAAGTTCACCGCCGATATTCTGTACCCCGCTTGGACGGAAAGGTAGCACTTGCAAAGAGCCTCGACTTCAGGTAGGTTTTCTGACCGCATGTACTCTGCCACCCGTTTGCACGGTGTGTTCAAGCGTTGAAATATCGTGTATGCTTGTTTGAAATGATTGGTGAGTTTCGACTTTCCCTCCACACCAACTCCATCCCTCTTCATGACAGCCAAGTCATTCAGTATCAAATCAGCAATTGCGCTCATGGCAATTCGCTTCACTTTTGTGATGAAGCCATTGCCTGAACCGCAGAGAAGTGACTGCTTCGAATGTTTCCCGGGATCTCCCCCTCTCAAAGATGCGCTCGCTTCGTAGAAAGTTGGCAAATCCTGATTGCTCGAGACAGCGATATTCAACAAAGTTTCAATTTTGTCTCGCCGGTTACATACTCGCATAGAATCGATATAGGCCCTGATATATTTCAACCGCAGTGCGTCATATTTCCGAATGGAATCGTTCAATACTTCAAACGGTGGTGGCGCAGTGGAAGTTGTCACCCAAACAGCACAAATCTGTGATCTGTTATGCAGAATAGCCCATGGGTCAAGGGGAAAGAATCATAGAAAATCACTCTTCCAGGGTGGGGACTTACCTCCGTTTTTCAAACAATTTCGATATTGCAACTAAACACGCCGCTATTAGTAGCGCAGAGATTAAATGAACGGTAGACCCGTCAAATCAGCTGGACAACTCACCATTAGCGCTCTCTGCACAAGACCCAGTATCTAGTCCCCGAATTCTGTAGCACTTGATTGCAGGGACGGCCTGCTTGCTTCCCAGTATCAGATCACAATCTGGGTCATGAAAAGCAGGAGCCCAGTTGTAAGCTTGGGCCAGGCGGTAAGCGGCACGGTGAAAAAGAGGAATTTCTCTGCGGCAGTGTGTAAATGCTGAAGTTTTGATCGCTTAAATGAGAGATGACACTGAGGGGAAATATTTCGAAAGTAGACATGATTCATCTCACCATCAACGCAGTCAGCATATACGTCCCACGTTCTTCCGCGAGTGTCACACGCTGGTGATCGATTATTTGATTCGTCAAACCACGAGAGAGATGCAATACGGAACGCCTCCACTTCAGCCAACTCGCACTCTCCTTTCACACGTCTAACTGCAGAAAGCAATACCTTGAACCGGGCTGCGTGCAGCCTGTACAAACATTCAAATGCACCGTGGGAGCTTCCTCCTACTTTGTCCATGCTCAAATTGGATCTATTGGAGTCCCTGAATGCCTCAGAATAATTTTTTATAGCATCAGTCATGTATGTCTCGTACACTCGAGTCGGTTGGCAATCCGCGGATGAATCGATTGTAAACTTTTCTTCCCCTAGAGTCGCCGCCATTTTTTCATAACACTTGCCTATCATGAATTGGCATTCCCACGGAATGGTCTGACTCTTGTGATTGTACTCGCTGCTACAGGATAATTCCACAGCTTCTTGAAAGTAAAAGTTGGAGGCCTTAGCAAGCGTTCTCTTCTGGTGAAGTGTCATCTTCTTCATAGGATAACCATACATGGTGGACGCCATTAAATCCCCATACAAAGCCGTGCCCAAATCTTCGCTCACTTCAGAAGGGTGCATGCCACCTTGACTCTTCTTTGCGAGATATCTTGCAACCAAGAGAGCCCTGACCCGCATCGTTCTTAGCGCCTGCACAAACATCCCGGCCCAGGAAGCCGCCCAGGCTGCATAGTCATTTTCGTACTTCGACTTAATTTCCCTCAACCAAAAATGTGTATTGGTCTTATCTCCGCCTCGTTCTACATCACCTTCCATCCCTGACTTGGACTGAGAAATGGAGGATCCGATTTCTCTTTCGCAGTTCTGAAGCGAGGATAAATTAGACCATGGATGGTGCATGTAAGGGTAGAGATCATTTCCTATGAACGGTGTCCAGTCACGCCGTGACTGTTTAAACTCCTCAAACTGAGACTGCTTCAGCTCATCCAAACTCATTGTTGCTGGGGCTTGTCGCTTCGATTCTGGCTTGAGATAGAACTCGGAGGAGCCATATGCCGATTGTTGAATTGGAACCAACCTCTCGCAAATTACTTCAGCTTTGAAAATGAGGCATTCACTGAGTACAATCCATCCCTCGATATTGTTTGGATTGTAGCATAGGTCGTCCAGAACGGCTCGGAACTTCTTAGCAAGACTTTCCTCGTGACTTTTCGTCAATTCCCGCTCCTCTGAGAGTCCTTGGTCATCTATGCTAGAATCTAGGTGCATGATAGGGTCCTTGGCAAGTTCATGGCAAACACGACGTCGAAGCACTTCAATGCTGTCCTGGTTTTCATCATCAGATAGGCTCGCAGTCTCGGCTTCGTCGAGAACCCATTCTGGAAATCCTGGCGGTGCCCCATCATCCTCGTTCTCCTCGTCAATGCTCTCCTTAGCATCGAACAAAAAATTCCTAATCGCTTTGCTGGGTCTACTTTCAGTTGCCGGAGGAAGCGCCAACTCCACTGTTTCAAAAGCTTTTCTTGGAGTTGAACGGCGATTGTCACTGTACACGCGCTTGATGCAGCGGAACAGTTGGGTTGCAGCTTTGATAGACTCCGGGGCATGGCCCCTCGACGTTTCAGGATCTGCACTGTTGAAAGAAAAGCCGTACAAATACATGTATGCATTTCCAAGTAAGCTGTCAATCTTGCCACCACATTTTCTTGCTCCAAAGGGATACTCATCCCAGACATTTTCTGAGAACAGCACGAAGATTCCATCCGACAAAGACGATAAGACGCGCACGGCTACTAGGGGTAAAAAAGGACCGTGTTGACTGGAAGGGAAATGAGGATACGCTAGTTCATGCGCCATAATCTTGTCATCAACAGACTGGAGCACAAGAGATATACATTGGACAAGCTGGCAAATTTTTCTGGGAGAGAGTTATGAGGCTGACGAATAAGAGGGACTAGCACCAAGTCCATTAGTCCTCCTTACCTCAACAAATCTCTCCTGTTCTGCTGTTTCACCCTCTTTGTCGAACCCTCGGGTAAGAACAACCCGTTTACACTGTTGTCCTGGGTGGTAGAAGAGGAGACGGCGTCAAGAAAAGGCTCACCGTATAAACTTCTCATGACGAAACTTGAACCTACTTACCGAATCGAAGTAATCTGAGAAGCTCAAGTCCTCTTTGTCCGATTTTCCATCGGACTGATCTGATTCCTTGGCAAGAGCGCCCTCAAAGGAAACTCCAGTACAAGCACAAAGAGATATTATGGCCCCAGAAATAGGAGCCATAAGTCTATCTCGAACTGCTCCACTTTCTATAGATGATGTTGACTTCCACAAAAAGAGGAGTGCTTCCAGCATCTGCGCTAAGACGGTCGTAGCACTTCCCTTACTTGTGATTGCTTCAACCAGATGAGAGGCGCTGGAAGTCCCATCAGCATTGAATGAAGAAGGGTTGAGTGACAACATTTCGGCAATTTCGCTCGACGTGAAAGCGATCAAATCGGCCTTCGATGCAATGATCAACTGCCATTTCTTCGCCCTCTTGTCTTGTTTGGAGCTAGGGTCGATCAACTCAGCAAAAACCTTTGTTTGGAATATCAACGATTTGACCAATGTGACAAAATAAATATTCCCCACTTCCTCTCGTGCTTGCCTAGACAACCCAGGACATTTCTGCAACGATAGCACAAACCGCGAGATTGATTGGAGCAGATGAATTTGAAGTACCCCATTGTCATCGGATTCATCTGGGAAGTGTGATGCGTTCAGGGTTGAATAAATTACGCAACACCAATCTTTCTTATCGACGAAGGACTCAAGGGCATCGCACATTTCGATTTCAGTTGGGTAGGATATGATCATATCAGTCATTTTGTCAAGGAAAAAAGTTACCACCAATGTGAGCAAGCGCTCCCTCTTGACGTTTCCTGTAGTGCTTTCAGAGCCATCGTCGCCATTTGTCACTCTGTCTGAGGTTTGTGCTTGCAGAAGAAGTGCGGTCGTGACCATCTGGGAATATATCAAGAATACGGGCGGCATCTTATCCCCGGCTGCAACGAGAGAGGATGCTAGAACTTGTATCGTCGACGGACGATGATTCAAGTTTGGCAGGGGGCAGGAAGTCAAAGTGCTGGATTTGTCTGATGGGATCACAGTCCCAATTCTCCCCCACGACATCTCTATTACCCGGCCAGATTCGGTTGAATGGGTTTTCTCAAGAGCAGAAAGGAGTTGGTCCTCATGAAGCAGGAGGAAGTCATTCAACAACTCTTGAAGTGCGTCACCACCGCTGACATTGTATCTTTCGAGCAGTTGCGACCCCAGCTCCAAAAACCTGGCCTTGTCATCTGCGGAAACGACCCTAGTGTCGCCACTGTCTGACCCAGTACTTTCGTGCTCTTTGCTTTGTATCTCCTGGTAGCATTGCCGGGCTCTAGACACGATCGATGATGACTGAAGGTGTTCCCTGTACTTCAACAACGCCGTGGCGGAGAGGGAAGACCAGTGGTCTCCGCGTCGATCGGACGATTCCAAATGCGGTGTGTTGATGGCATGGGGGCGCCCTGGCCCGCCCCCCTCACGCTGCGAGCTTCCAGATATCAGGACCATAGCCTCATTCATGTACTCGACGCCGATATCTTCAGTGGCTTTCGATATGGATGCGTCGTTGCTGCAACGTCCAATCCACAAATGGTGCGTGGATGCGAGCCAATAACAACGGCATTGCATCTCAAGCAATTTCGTCATGTGTACAGAGGAGCCGTTCTCTGCTGACATGGCCGATGAAAATCGCAGCAACATGGGCATCATGCATTCGATGGCGCTCGAATCGTCTTGGTGCTCTTGCGATCCAACGTCGTGGGATTCGCACCTCTTCAACCTAAGCTCGGCATTCAATAGGTTGACGGCCAAGACTTGAAGACAACGATCCAAATCTCCATCGAATGATTCTTGTCCGTACCAAGGAAAATCACTTGCTACCAATGAGTCAAAACCTACGTGGAAAGAATGTGAGGCGTGCATTGCAGGCATCGAAGATCGAAATAGTCACAAGAACTCACAGTCGGTGACACATGAGGACAGCGCATCAGCGGTTTCCAAATCGAAGACATCTTCTGTGTGCAGCGAAACGTGTGTCAGGAATAGTTCCAGAACGTGCCTTGGACCGGAGTTTCGTTTGCTCCACTTTTCCACGAAGGCATTCAACGACGACGGTGCCAGAAAGGAATTCGATCCCTCCGTCGGAAGCGCCGATCGCGCTTTAGTCTCGGCCGGCTGCATCCCGGTCAAGTCCGACCCCAGACCGACGGCGATGGCTCGCAAATGAGCAGGAAGCGACCCAAGGCACTGTTTCATCAGCGGGAGGTCGTCCCACCCGCAATCCGCTTCCAGCGCCTTTACGTAGCGGGGGTGCCGGGTCGTGCACGATAGCGTCCCGGCCAACAGGCAGTACTCTACGCTGGAGCGCTTCGCCTTCCGCTCGGCCTGCTTCTCCGACGTGATCTGATGGGACCGAACGCGCTTGGACACGCGGCCTCGGCGGGGGGTCGACGTGGCGTCGGCCTTGCGCGGAGCCCCGCTGGCCCTGGAGGGCGCATTGGCGCCCGCGTCGCGGCCGCCAGGATCGGCGGCGCAGGTCGGTCCGGACACGCCCCCTCCGGCGGAATCATCGAGGTTCTCGTCCTTTCCCGCCTCATTGGCGGTCGGCGCTGGCGTTGCGTCTTCCAGCGATTTGGCTTTGGCCCGAGCAGCTGCCAGCTCAGAGAGCATCGGTCTACAGGTGCATGCCAACCGATAGACATCTGTCTCTTCCAAGGAACCGCAGATCCTGCCCAGCACGACGGAGGGGATTTTGAGCAATGGGTTGACGACGATCTCCACCAACGGAGACGCGAAGGCGCCGCCCGTCGTCCCCTCCCGCGTCGCCCGGAGCAACGCCCTCCCCAGGGCCGTCCACGAGTACCGCGGCAGGCGGAGCACCAGCCCCACCGGCCCGTCATCGTCTTCGATCGGCTCATGGCACATCGCCTCAGCCCCCTGGTCGTGTCGATTCATCTCGTCCCACGCCCGCGTCAGGAGGCGGTTGGGGGGCACCCCGGGGGGCAGGGACGCCAGTCCCCGCGCGAGGGCCAGGCGCTCCAGGCGGCGGTACGACGTCGTCCCCCGCCTCGCCTTCCTCCCCGCGACCTCTCCCTCCGACCTTCCCTTCGCGCCGTCGGCCGTCCCCTCCGCCTCTTCCGCTCTCGCCCGCTCCTCGCTCGCCTCCGCCTCCTCCTCTCGGCCCAACGCCCGCGCGGCGCACGCCAGCTTGAACCACAGCGCGGGATCGGACGGGTCCAGCTCGGACGCGTCGCAGTACGCCGCCAGGGCGAGGCGGGCGGTCCGGGCGGGAGATTCGTCGGCCCACAGGCCGCGCCGCGACGACCGCGCAATCTCTCTACGGTCCGCTCCAGCGTCCGGCGTCCCGGCGGCTCCCCCCTCCTCGTCGTCGCAGTTGTTGTTTTTGTCGCTGTTGTCGTTCGACTTGTCCTCTGGCGGGGACGGCCGCTCCGAAGAAAGCAGGTTGAGGGCGTCCAACCTGCGCACCGCGCCGCGATCCAAAAGCTCCAACCTCCCGCTCCCGACGCCCTTCTTGATCTCCGCGCGCCCGCACAGAAGCAAATCGGCGTAGTTCGCCAGCGCCAGATAGGAGATCTTCCGCACCGTCGCGCGTTGCGCCGCGGAGAGGCGGGACCACTTCGCGAGGCACGCCCGTCGTCGCGCCCGTCGTCGCTCGTTCCTTCGAACCGCGGCGTCGGCGCCGTGGCCGTGCCAAGCGTCCAGCCACGCGGACGACGGTCCCTCCTCGCCCGCTTCCGGCGAATCGACCGCCTCGCCCTTGTCGCCCTTCGGGGGGAGGAAGGCGGGGGCCAAGATCGCGTCGTCGAGGAGGAGGGATCGCTCGAGCGCCGACCGCGCCGCCGATGCCGCCTTCTCGACGGCCGCGCACGCTCGCCGCTTCCGCTCCGCCGCTTTCCCCTCCGGCTCCACTTGCGCCATGCCGTCCCCCACCTCAGCTAAGCCGGCTTCCCCGTCTTCGGTTGTTCCCGCACGGGCGGTCGCTTCTCGCCCCACGCCTTCGTCCTTCGATTGGGCGACGCACCGTCGGCTCAGGCGATGCAGCGCCCCCACCGCGGACATGGCCGCGGCGTACGACGACGTCAGACGGGCCACGGACGCCTCGGGGGCCTCCTCCCGGACGGACGCCCTGCGCCTCTTCTTTCGCCTTCGCTTCCTCCGCTCGCGCGACGACGGAGCGCCCCCGCCTCCGTCCCCGCCCGACGTCCCGGTCCCCGGACGCGAGGCGCCGTCGTCCCCCGCGGCCGATCGGGCGGGGGGACGTCCCGGCCCGCCCCCCCCCTCGCCCCCCCCCTCGCGCCCCTCCTCGCCGGTCCTCGTCCCCGTCCCGCCCTCGTCCTCTCCCTCGACGGATTCGGTCGTGGATCGCTCCCCTTCGCTGCCGCCGTCGTCGTCCGAGTCGGACGACGACTCGTCCTCGTCGCGGCCGCCGCCGTCGACGTCGTCCCCCCGTCGGGCGTCGTCGTCGCCGCCGCCGCCGCCGTCGAGGGAGGCGCGCCGCCGCTTCCCGTCCCGGCGGCGGCCGCCCCGCCGCCTCCGCGCGTCGTTCGCCGCCGCCCACATCCCGTCGTCCCTTTCGGCGTCGTGCAACGACGCCGGGGACGACGACGGCGCAAGCAAAAGGCGGAAGCTGATATCGATCGAGATGACAACGACGATGACAATGACAATGTCAAGGCGTGACCATAATGTGATCAATATATGATCACGTGACTAATCGCACCAAAAGTCACATGCCTACCTTATCATTGATATTTTACGAATATAAAATTTTCCCGTATCAAGCATACCGGGAGCAACATGGGAACATGTAGCTTCAAATGCACGGCAAACGTAACTTATAAAT
>JALLPA010000998.1:0-20551 GCA_036939895.1 Thalassiosira exigua
TACCAACGATCGCTGGCAGCACCTGAGCTCCGGGGACATCGACACGAGGAACACGCTTGAGGTTCAAGCATGTATATTAGCTACTGGATCTGTAAAAGACTGTAGAGCTCCCATTTGAAAAGAGATTCCTATGACTGTCCACTATGTTGTTGTGTCGGCTCCTTTGTCGGCCGGAGTGTTGGTTGCTTTGTGGGACGTTTGCTTGGAGCCCTTGTAGGTTCCACAGTGGGGGGATCCGGCAGCAGACTCGCCGCCGGCACCGTGAACTGGAATGCGTTCCCCGACCCGTATCGACCGTCGTTCTACGTCAGCAAGTTTCCGTCCTCGGCGGAGCCCAAATACAGCTCGTATTTCCCGTTTTCCCAGGAGCAGCAGATCCCGCTCCCCCTCGTCCCACACGCTCAGCTTGTACTCCCAATCCCCCCGCTTGGGGCCGTAGATGGGCACGATTGCCGACGCCAAATCGTCCCCGGTCACAAACGAGCAGAACCACGACAACGCCAGGATGGTCCCGTCGTCCTCGCTCTTCAGCTCGTACGCCACCTCGTGCGCGAAGCGCTCGAATCGGAAGCGGAGGGTTAAGTACGCGGGAGGAGACGGAGGGCCGACGTAGAAGCCGTGGCCCGAGCCCTGACCTTCTGTGGCAACTTAGGATCGAACGGCCGGGCAAACGTCAACGTACGAAGTCACTCCCCCCCACCCTGCGGTGGAGGGGGCGGTGGCAGGGACGGCGGCGGCGGCAACAAGAAGACTGTGGTTGGCGAGCTCATCTACGTTTGCAAGACCATCCGCGATGCGTGGCAGAGGTCGTCGCAAAGCACGGTGCCAAGACGGTGGTCTGTCGGGAGGTCGGGCAGGTTGCCGATGAGAACTGCAAGCCCTACACCATGAAGACCTTCGGAGCCATTGTCGAGCCCACCTGCTCTGTCGGGATTGCCACTGGGAAGAGCAACAAGCCAGGGTGCCCGTTCAAGCAGGACGTCCCCGTTCCGACCAGCAAGGCCTCCAAGGCAGCGGCGGTCATCCGTAAGGGCTGCGCGGCCCTTTGACGGGTCTCGGAGGGCGGCGAGTCCTTCCTGTCCGTGCCTCCGCTCCCCCACGGTCGTGACCCCCTCCCGAGCGCGCCATGGCTCTCCCGGCTGCTGGCGACGTGGATGACGGGAAACCCATAGAACGGGGGAGCAGGGAGTGGCCAAGCGTCGGAGGGAGCATGTGGCATCGTTGGTGTCGACCCGGATGAGCACGGCGTCGCTCCTAACCCGATAGACCCTGACGTGCCCCTGTCGCGCTCTCGACAAGCATGGCGGGCGGCAACGAGGGACCGGGCGAGGCGGCCGTGCGATTCCACCCGAGGAATGCGAGCCTCCAACCGCCGGCTCCCCCCCGCAGCAAATTGCCAATGACATTGCAAACCTAGGTAGGTTCATGTCCCTGATGTATCCTCATGATGTGGCGAAAGCGCATGCGTTCGGCCCTACACTTGAGGCGTACGCTGTTGAGAGCGTCAGCGTCGACTGTGGCCCCTATTGGTCCCGTGAGATAATCGAAGCTGCCATCGAACGCAGACCATACCACTCAGCAACAATTCCGGAGGGCGTGGAGTTGTTAACGGAAGCCATTCAGTATCAAGTCAATGTCGGTTTCTTGCGAATCGTGAACTGGGACGACATCAAACACGACCTGCCAGCGTGCTTGAAGATCTTGCCCGTCGCTCTTGTCCCACAAACTAACAGGATACCGCGGATAATCCTCGATTTGCCATTCACGATGAAAGCTGGCGCGAAGATGCTGCAGCAAGCTGGCGGGTGCCGTCTTGTAGCAATTGGTGATAGAGCAAGTCGTGTGTGACTTGCGGCACAAGCAGGCGGTCGCCTTTTGTGACAACACACCAAGTGTTACCTGGGTAACTTGTATTGTGCCGCGTTCGAGTCGTGCCGGTGCCCGTCTCGTCTGTGGCCTTGCGATTCGTGCACGGGCGCAGCAAATGTACCTGCCGTCTGCTTTGTCTGTCCCTGGAAAGTGCAACGACATGGCGGTCTTTGCCTCACGATCTTTTTGCCTGGAATCAGGCACCATCATGTCAGACGGAGAGTTGTTGACTCGCTTTGATGCGCATTTTCCGTTGCTGCAGAGTTGCTCCTGGAAAATTGTGACCCTGGATCTGCACATATCTCGAAAGTCGTCTCGATTATGCCTGGCAAGCTATTAACAATGGCACAGTGGATGATCCACGATGCCGGCATCTCTGGGAGCATGGGTGTTGTTTCGTTGCCCAATGAAACTTATCCCCGTACCTCAGGGGATGCTCGCCGGGCCAGCGGGTCCATGTCCTCTGCTCCTTTTCTGACCGGGTCCGGAAAGGAGACTTTGGACGCGGCCGCTGAGTCAGTGTGCAGTCAGTGGATCATGCAATCCACGCCCTTGGCCAGACATTCCAGCTGTCTGGACTGCAAGACCCCACGAAAGTCCCTGGTGGCCGCGAACGCATTATACAACTCCGCCGCCTCCTCTAAGGGTATCGACGGGACGATCCCCCCCCCCGCGACCCCAGCTCACCGTCCCGGTCTAAGTCGTGACTCATCTCCAGTCCGGAGCCGCAGGCTGGCCCACCGACACCGAGGGTCGTGCCACGGCAGACCTCACCACGATTGCCTTCTTCTTCATCTTCCGAGTGGGGGAGTATACAAGTCCAGCTGTCAATTGACGGACGCAAACTGTCCAGTTCCAGATATGTGATGTCACATTTTATCGCAATGACGTCATTATCCTTCACACTGCCAACTTCCAAATGTTGTTGACTGCGACGGGAGTCACCCTGAGCATTGACAACAAGAAGAATGGGATGTGTGGCGAAACGATTCATCATCACGATATACCTGGACATACGGCCTACCCGGTAGCAGCTCTGGCCAGACGAGTGATGGAGGTACGAAATTCCCGCGGTGCCACTTCAGAGTCTCCCATCTCTTTTCTCCCCGACGACAGGCACGTTACGGCGGCAGTGTTTTGAGCCGCAGTTCACGAGGCAGTCGCCGACCTCGGCCTTCGCAGAATCGGCATCAGGGCTTCGGTGGTCGGCTCCCACTCCCTTCGTGCCAGCGGAGCCATGGCGATGAAGCTTAACCGTTGCAACTTGATCACCATCATGAAGGTTGGAAGGTGGACAAGCATCACCTTCCTCACCCACATCCACAACCAAATTGCTCACCTCGGAGCAAACATCACTGGTCGGATGGCAACACAAGTCCCATTCTTTTGCTTCGCGCCTTGACTCCACCTAATCGACTTGCTGCAGCATTTCCTTTCCTACAGTTGGCTCCAACATACTGAAGAGTACCCCCCCCCCCCCCCCCAGTTGGTGGTTGCTGAAGAGTACCCCCCTACAGTTGGTGTCAATCGTTGAAGCTTGGATGTCCTCCTGTGCCACTGAGCCGGCAGCAGGTTCCCTACGCGGGTTAAGGTCCCGGGCACCCCGTCTGTGCAAAGGCACTACGGCACGCATCCGTTATACACGTCTCCACATTCTGCAGAAACAAAAATAAGAAAATTTTTGTTTTTCCTCCTTTTTTCTTTTGAACCTTTTTAACAAGGCCAGAACATCCCCCAGTATCGAGCCCCTCTGTGAGCAGCGCTCCTCTGGACACCGGGATTTGCGGGACGCGGGCTCTTGCTGCAGTAGCGACCATCCCAAAGGCAAGGACAGCCGCGTCCCAAGACAAGGCGTTGCGCGTGGTGTGTGTCGCCACACGCCAGGGAGGGCCAACGGCAGCCGACCATCCCGTGCCATTGTGCCGTCACACACGGGACCGGGTACCAACGACTCCCTTGGCACGAGAAGTGCACCAAGGGGAGCTGGGGCTGGTAGGGTTTCCGATAGTCTAGCTGAGTACCTCTGCCTGCCACACACAACCCTGCACGCGTAGACACGAGCGATGAGCGGACATGGTACCGAGCACCAGTCTCAGCGTGCACGCCAGCCCCGTGGGCATCCTTGTGAAAAGGAGCGTGGGCCGAACGACGGGCTTTGGCTATGCCAAGGTCTAGTAGGAATCTAATGAGATGTCATGGCTATCATTCAACTTTAAAAACACATATTGAAGTTCTAATTTTCCGATATGAAGCTTAGTGCTATTAAAATATATTATTGAGGTAGTTTTGAAATTAATTCAGAACCGGGCTATATGATTTTTTATAATAAAACAATGACAAAACAAAATATTTGCTTATTTCTATGTCTATCCAAGGATGGGGAAGAACCATCATTCACGACTCTAGTCGGAGTGGTACGATAGTTCTTTTCTGCACGCTTGACGTAGGTAGGTAGAGGTGCCCAGTTGTCTCAACAATTCTCAAATGTTTTTTGTGAATATTACGTTTGTTCCAAAATAAAAAAAATGAAAATATTTTGATAGTACGTCGCCAAAATATTTCGCGTCAATAAGAATGAGACTTTTTGTTTCATTTTTCACTGGAGCTGTATATACATTGCCGTGTTCACGGAATACGATTACAAGCGTCGTCTTACAGACAACACGCAAATGTCGCGTCTCAAACAACAGCTTGCGTACTTATCGTACTTGCTAGCGAGATATAGAGAAGTTGCGTGTGTGTGTGTCTTAGCTTCCGGATAGAGTTAGGCAGTCACCCATAGTGGAGTTTGATGGAACAGGAACCCCTGGTTTTACCAGACCTTCACCAACTGGCACGGACTCTCGAGTAGCGGTACTTGGGACATCCCGAAGGTTTTGATACCCTCTCTGTGAGAACCCTCTTCCCGGGGGTTCTCAGGAGGCAGACGGGCGTCCATTTTTCCTGCCAGAGCCCGCTGCCGTAAAGCGGGCCTCGAACCCCCCTTGTGGGAGGAACGTGTGGCTCCTAAGCGCTCGGGTCTGAAGACACGCCTCTAGCGGCGCGTACGACATACCAAGGTACTTAAGCTTATACTTATTCTCACAAGGATATACCTGCGGGACCCCCGTGCACGGGCCTCTTGGCGCGGCAAGGGACATTTGCCAACCATCTGGTAACCAGTACCCGGCACCGCACTGGCACTGACGAAAGCGGGCAGGCCTGGACAGCTGAGCTTTAGTTGTGACACACGAATCTCCGTATCCTGCGACATTCGTACTCGGAGCACGAGACCCATTTACTATTCCTCTTTAGTGGCTTACTGATCAGCCATCTAAACTCGTCGAGGAAGTTCCCCACGGTTGGAGACTCGAGGGGATGATAAGTAGAGTATGCCATATCGGGAATCGAACCCGGGGCCATCTTCCAAGACTCATTTGGCTAACCACTTCACCAATCGAGGATTCTGGTGTACGTACGTTGATTACTGGCTAATTACAGTAAACAGATGACCTATGTAGATGTGAGTACATTTTAAGAACGGGGTAAGACAAAACAGTCTACATGTTGCCAGTTTTTGCCGAGTTGCGTGGTAATAGGCTCAAATGAAAGATCTCATCGAGCTGATTCTGACAAAAATCATCATTTTTTTCTAGATTGGAATATTTTTTTAGTTATGGTTAATCGTAGTTTGTCTTCTTGGGCGAGGGGTCCATGCATACTGTATATTTCAAGAAATATGACTATTTTTTACTATATTTAGGACCTTATAGTCAAATTTTGGCCCAATAACGTAGCTCAAAATGCTCAACGGGAACTCCTTGTTCCAGCGGTGTGTCAAACTTCAGAAAAAATCTCTACCGGGCCGCCAACAATCTGCATAGGGCCTGCTGCTTCTCTCGTCAGAATGTCGCTGCCCCCACCGTTCAATCGCCAATCCATGCGATCCGTTTTGTGGGCTAAAAAGTTGCTCAAATTGCTCAGCTCCATCTCCTGAATCCAGCGATGTATTGAACGTTTGGGAAGATATTGAAAGCTTGAACAAAAGGAACAAACTTTTTCTCATCAATTTACGAACAATCACATGTGTTGAGCTGTTACGTTCCTGAAACGGCCAAAACAGGGGTTTTGGCCAACATTTGGGGATCTATTCAAATATTTCTTAAAATGTCCATTTCTTAAAATATACTTGCCTCTGCCTCTAATGTGCATACTTGGTCGCGCATAATTTTTGTTAGTGTGATCTGATGCTCGCTTTGAGCTTGCTTTGGAACCACAAATTTTCAGATCAAGGACCTCGAGCTTAGTTCCAACTGTTTGCAGCGTTGAAAAGAGCAAAAACAGACAATTCAGAACAATTTGTGGTTTGTAAAAAATATTGAAATCTCACGAACTTATAGATGTTTACGTAAGGCCTTTTGGAAGTGGTCACATGGTACGATATCATATCTGGAACAATCATGTTAAGAGTGTACGTAGTATCTACTGTAACAATTGTCTTAAGAGCTCAAATACTTTTCCTGATCGATCGTAGTCAGAGTAATCGCACCACCACCTTACCACATCTAAATCATCGAACCCCTAGAACATGCAGCTGAAAATGGTGAAAAAAATGATTTTTTATGCAGCTTCTGTGGAGCTCATGTGAGGGGGATTTCCAAGATGTTGTCCGGCTTTAGATGGAATTTTCGGAAGCAAATGGAAGTGTCACATTGGAGGGGGCGGTGGCAGAAGGGACGCAACGATGAAGGTAAACGCCGTGGCGGGAGGGGACATTCGAAAATGAAGGAGCGCAAAAAGCCTGGAAATGCCATCGAGTTATTGGCGGGCGGGGAGCAAAGACTCCAAAAATCACAATATCAATAAAACAAAGTATTTAAGCAAAAAAATCATGTAGATTTCATTTCTTGCATCGACTTGGGCTTATATATTATCATATCCAGTGTTGATCCAAACTTGCCTTACACAGAAATTTTGTAGGCTTATGAAATTCTTAATTTTTGCCAGCCACTTTGGAACTGGATCCTGCCAAAGGATGATATTTATGAATTCAATGATAAGTTACAAACAACTTAATACTTATTCAATGGGTTGCAATGACAAAGAGGAGGCTGCACTTTTTTATTGTGGTGTTCGGTTTGCAAGTCAGAACATTTTAGTGATTGCCCTTTTGACACAAAATTGGAATGTACCCATGACTCCCTATTCACCTAGTTGCACTGTCGTCCATCTGATATTTTCCTTGATGTAAGTGGTATCAACAGGGAATATGGGCGGGGAAAACCTGCTTTGATCTAGGAATCTGAGGCCATCACCACGTAACAAACACAGGTATGTAATGACTTAACGATGAGATAAGTGGCTTTAAATTATATCAGAATAGGTAGTCCTAAGGCTGAGCCTCAAATCCTGGTATTCTAGAGAGAGCCAATTCAACCCCATTTTTTCTGAGCCTTCGAAGCGACATTTTCACAGGAGAGAGGAATCCCGCCTTAAATTGACGACCTCTGTAGTGTCGAAGGTCCAGAGTGCGTAAACAAGGAGCACGTGCGGCAAGTGTGTCAAAGACGCCAGATTCGATGCCACCCATCGCATAACGTGCAGCAATTGATGTCAGTTGGCTGACACTGTCCCTCCCTCTCATCAGCCCTAGATTTCGCAATGTAATCTGCTCGTCACTTGTGCTCATGCTGTCGCTGTCATCATCTATCGAGGAATAACTGCCCGTGACAAGTGCCTTAATAGTTTCTCCGCTTAAACCGGGACAGGCGCTTATATCCACTTTTCGAAGCGATGGCAAACGGGCTATATGGCAGCAGCCACGAGTTGTGATGGATGACATCGACAAGTCTAGATATTTCAGATTCGAAAGGAAGAGGGGGGCTGATTCGAGGAAATGATCTGTGATGCCAGTGCACATAGATAGAGCAAGAAACTCAAGCTCTGGGCAGGTGTACTGTTTTGGGGGCAAGGCAAGGACTAGAAGTGAGAGAATGATGGATGCAAATGCAACGATTTCCGACATGAGACTTTTGAATACACACCGCAACCGCCAGCAGCTGAAATGGATGATGCAAAGTGGGAGTGAGAGATAGAACCACACACATCATGTTTAGCTGGCTGAATCACATACCGATTTGTTGCTAATCCTGACCGCCTTGTTTTGCAGTGACCGTTTCGTTTCGCTCAGATCAAGCACCTGAAGCGGCAACGATGGCCGTGGATCTATTTTGTGCTTCGCAGTGGCAGGCATTACCGTCTCTGACGACTCGGACCATTTCATGCATTTGCTGTGCTCAAAAAAGGACATCACACCCCGGTCGCTGACCTGGGTGCCCCTCAATTTCAGCACGCGCAACTTGTCGCGCATCGGCGCCAGCGTCTCCAATTCGCGATCGTCGAAATTGGCGCAAAACGAAAAGTCCACTTCGTTCAGGTTCCGAAACTGACTTATTGCAACGTTGTTGGCCACGACGTTCGGTTTCATGTGTAGTGTTCTGAACGAAGACCGAGACATGGTGCGAAACAGCCTGCATACACCTTTTCAGTGATAGGATTGAGCATTGTGAGAATGGTAGCACCATTGAGCACACGAACCGGTCGCACGTTCGCGTCTCACTTCGCAATATCAGAAGCTGCTTCGGAGATTGGTCCAAGTACCGGAACAAAACGTCCGAGACGATGTGATTCGGCAGGGCGTCCACTAGAAGAGCGGACGGACCCCGTGCGCTCGTGCGCGTCGCACCGTCCCCGGACCGAACGAGTTCACGGCCGTTAACGCGAGAGCGCGTTCGAGGGCGCTTCACTGGAAAGGAGCTCTTGCTCCCATCCCGCGCGGCAATTCTTCGCCTTTTGCACCTCATATTATTCTTGCCGCCGCCGCCGCTGATCGCGACGGAAAAATAGGCTTCTCCCGTTGACTGCGGCTCGCCGCTGACTTCCTTTGCCCTTCTGCTGGGGAGATGTCCGACGACGCGGGTGCAAACCTGCATCGATGGTGGCCAATGCGTCGCCTCGCCTCGCCTGTTGCCTGTTGCCTGTTGCCTGATGACTGATGAGCTTTTGCAACTGCCAAGCCTCTTGTTATTTGGCGATATTATGTAGTATATATCACAGAGTATTGTATGTAAATATACCGCCAAAACCAGCCACCTTCTGTCTGCCTGCTCAACAAACTGAAACAAACGTGCACAAATCCCGGCAGCGGCGCTACTCGGCGCGACCCGCCACATTAACCTGGCGCCCGTTATATTTGCCGCACAAACCGCCGACACGCCGCACCAACCTGGCGCTCATCGGCCATCCGACGATCCAAAAGTGGTTTATCCTGCGTGGGAATAGTACATTCCGACGACAGGTTAGTGTGGGACGACAGGTTAATGTGGCGGGTCGCCAGGCGCCGTCCAGTTCCCGGGCCTGTCGTGTCGGGGCACATCCGGCGCCAAAACAACTTCTCCTGACCCCTCCGGCCTCCGGGGTTGCCATGTCGGCGCGGTGGGCGTCGTCGGCGTCGCTCGTCGCGCTCGTCGTCGCCGCTTCGTCCCTCTGCCCCTCCGCGCTCGGTTTCTCCGCGCCCGCTCCCGACGGGATCAAGATCGTCGGACTGCCGGGCGGGCAGGTCCAGTCCCTCCCGTCCGTGTACGTGAAGTCCTTTCGCCGGTGGATCGTCGAAGGCGACGGCGACGGCGACGGCGACGGCGACGGCGACGGGTCCGAAGGAGGAACCGTCGGAGGCGGCGCCTGCGCGTCGCGGCGGATGGAACCGATCCAGGGCGCGGGCCTCTCCCTGGTGGACGAGGGGTGGGCGAACCCGACCTCGACGGACGAGCTGTGGTGGCCCCGCGACCTGTCGCCGCTGCAGGCGCGTCCCGCCCTGAACGTCCTATTCCGCAACGGCGTGTTGTCGTACGTGTCGGCGGGGTTGGACGTCCGGGTCCCGCGGACGGCCGGCGACGACGGCGGCGGCGGCGGCGCCCCCTCGTCCTGGAGGAATCACGGCCTCAACAGCCAGCCGATCGCGCGGCAGTGGACGAGCTTGGACATCGCCATGGAGAAATTGTTTCACGTGGAAGGATTCATAGTGCGAGGAGAAGATCGCGAAACGTTGTTTCCGAGCTTGAACGCGGGAGGTGCGATGCAGAGAGTCGCGTCCTTCATCGCGGAATTGGATGCGCTGTCGCCGTTGGCGGACGGCTTTCACATCGCCTCCTTCCCCATGACGGAACATTGGACGGACCTGCCCTCTCAAGCGGGCTCGGGGGACGACGACGCGGACGGCGACGAAACCGAGGCCCTGTACAAGATCGTGTGCCTTGGAACCTCCGAGCCGTTCGCCAACAAGTTGCTGGACATGGACGAGGATCTGTTGACCATGTCGTCATCTTCGGTTCTGGAGGTGGGGGTATCCCGCACCGCCAAGGGCGGGGACTCGCCTTATCTTACTGAGCCTTACAAGGCGCTGTATTCAAATGGACAGTCACAAAGATAGGGCGAGCTTACATGAGGTAGACGATGTACTTCCCTCGTTCCATTTGGAGTTGAGGAAGGGAAGGGGAAAAATCACGCGCTCTCTCTGGTTTTGAAGTTCTTCTCACACAATTCTGTCTAAAATGAGTTGTACCAGTACCAGGACTGCGAGCTAACGCGAATAAAACAGGACCCTGTTTTTTGGGAGGTATTTATGTAGATCGATTGATGGCATTTTGACTTCATGATCATCCATGAAGGCTGCATTTTGTGGAATCAAATAGCGCTGGCATCATGCTCATTTTCTCCGCTGGTGGCAATTCAAAATAGTGTTGCAACTTTGATGATGACTCATCTCAAGCTGAAGTTGTTGCTTCTGCAGTAACATCGCCCACAGGTATCCTCTGAATGTCTTCCTTACCAATCCCCTCAACCACCTTGCCGATTGCTCATTTCTTGTCATTTCCCTTGCCAATCAAACATATTTTTGTGGCTTGGTCCCCACAGGACCAATCGAGCAATGTAGAAGAATGGGAGATGCCCAATCCTCAATTCTTGTCCATGCAGTAGAATGAAAAGAAAGGTGTTGTGCGGATATTTTTAGAGAACCTCCTTCACTGTGAATACGAGTAAAAAACTACGCATATCCCATGCTGGCAACCATAATAGGGCAGCGTGAGATGGGTGCAGCTGCTGCTATGGAAAAACACAACTCAGAGGTATTATAGTTGGAGGCACATAATGACAATGGCTTCCCCCTGAGTGGATCGCGATGCATACAAACTGGATACTTTGGCCAGAGAGATGATTCAACTATTAAATTAAGAAACGAACTATGGTTACAGGCTACTTGAAGTCTCTAATGTAAGGTATGTGATATTATGGTCACCTCCACCTCATCACAAAAGCAACCAAGAATCTACTCTTCACATTTATTCTTGGCAAGACTTCTCTAGAGAAATACTAGCGTGAATACCTACATGCTGACGGAAAAAGTAAGTCTGGGCCACTTTCTGACTAAAATAGATACGGTTAATGTTCTTAGTCGTTCCAACTGCGAGGCCGCGAAATTTTGTATTAGCGCCGATATCTATTTTAGGACTTAGTAAATTTATTATAACACATGTTTTCATGTTAGAAATAACTAGGCACAAAAACACGCCATAGAACGGACCAAAATAACATGACAACAATCAATACATACCTACCTTCACATGAACATGCTCAGACAAAGAAGAAAGGATACAATGTAGTAATGTCATTTATGGGAGCAAATTAATGCTTGAGGTATGGGGGAGGAATATTTCCTTGATGGTATTAAATGATGCAAGTGAATGATATTTCTTGGTACGATACTAACGAAATCAACACTGCCTTACTGAGATAACTCCATTCATAAACCTTCCAAATTGCAAATAGATACCTAGACATCATCATAAATAATTCCATTCCTGGTCACTTTATCAGATGGGTTGTGATCACTTCTGCATGAGGTGCGTGTGTGCGGAGGGGGGTGGTTTTTTTACGTTGTCAGTCTTCCCATGATGGTAAGACTGCAATTTGATACTTATCACTGATCTCACTATTTTGTTCAGAATAAAAAAAATAAACTAACGTAAAATAGTTACTATACATGAACTTTTTCTGAGGTGATCTCTTTCTAGTGTTTCAGGTGATAATCTATCCCGAGGCATAAATGACGTCGGTTTTTATTTCTTGGTATTTGTGTCATAACATACTTCTCAAAAAATTTGTACCGTACATTTGCTTTGGAATGAAGCAAATAAAACGGGCAGAATTGTTTCGCAGTCGCCTCGTGGAGTTTGACCCTCGTTCTTATTTCGGGAAAAAGATTGGCTCTTCTAGTTTTCCCCGAAATAAGAACGAAGGTCAAACTCCGCGATGAGCGAAACCACAAATAATCTATTTTTCTCATAATGACGTCAAAACAATATCTAAACTAATAACTTTAGTGAAAACTTCTCGATCCTATATCTTGCCTTATTGGGGGATTTAGAAGCTCATCCATAGCTCAAATTACCCGTCATCATGAGGGCTTTCCAGCAATATGCTACTCGGGTAGCTTCGGTGGCGTTGAAAAAATTTCGCTTCATAGCAATCCAAATATGATATGTTGTCATATGCATGTCAGCTATATAAACAACTCTAATTGTCACAAAATAGAGAGATGCGACATGGTTTTGGGGGTTGTTTCATAGTGCTTTAGTACTATTATTTATCATTTGCAACAAATCTACCGCCACCACCTACCACTTAACATGTTGATTTTTGTCTAAAATATATGCTATGTCACAATGACGTCCCATTCTTGTCATTTTATGCACATCATCTGTATTCCGCCCTTTTTGCCTCTATCAAAGGGGTATGTGGCGTGTGCTGCACATACCAGTCAAGCGTTGATTTCTCTAAATGCTTTTATTACAAATCACACATTTACAAAATTTAATTAGTCCTAAATGTCATCTTGAAGTACGAAGACGGTTCGAATTTTGGCCCTTTACGTTTCATCGGTCTGCGAACAAATTTTAGACACGTAGGAACACATACTTTATTCTGTTGGATGCCAAAAATCCCAGGTACGACTTTGTAAGATAATCGTCGCTAGAGCACGCCCAAGTGACTTACTTTTTCAGAAATACTAAGCTGGAACCGGCGTCGCCGTGTTATTTTGTTAGCAAAATACTAGCCAAGGATTACGAAAAAATAAGTCATTTTGACTTACTCGAGGCTGAATTTGGCGACAGTCTACTTACATAGTAAGAAGACCTTCGGGGATGGGAGACGCGGGTGGATGGGTCCTGATGGGTCGTCCGTCCGTCGGCGTCGCCCTCGGCCCCGACAGTCGACCGACGCCGCGCGATGGCGCGCCGCCTCGGGCCGGGGAAGGCGAACGAACAAGCGCGCCCCCAAAAGATCGCGCATGCCGTATTATTCGGCATTGGCCACCGTTGCTGTATGTTGCATTTTCCTGGGGGCTGGTGGTATCGTGGTGGTATTTTAGTTTAGGAGAAGTTGACCAGCTCAAGTTCGAGACGAATGATGGTGTTAAAACAAACAATGCGGAGCTTCAATTACGTCGTCCACTTTTGTCGCACAATATCACAGATCCCTGGAAACAAACACTATTCGAACGACTCGATCGTTTCCGTCAAAAATGTGGGGAGCTCTGTGACATTAATACCGCACAAGAGGTGAATAGGAGATCTCGCTATGGTTTCAGCCGAGAAGGTAGCGGGGAGGATCGGAGCGATCCAAACGCAAACAACGCAAACTTTCCAACCGTCAGGGTTGATATCAATTGTCCGAATCTGCTCGGCATGAGTGAGGTAGATGCCGGCGACACGTCTGTGCCGTACCCTCCGCCGAAAGAGCTCATGACGTACTACTCGTTGAACGGTTCTATTCCAGTGGTAATGGCAAAAAAATGGACGCAAATATATCTTGGGGGAGATGCCAAGTCCAACGTTTGGTCGAGAGAAGACATTGACTCGCAGATTGAACGCGCTGGCAATGGCACGCTACATGGTTCTTACAACAATGGGCAATGCATGATCGACAAGTTGCGGCGGCATATTGGCGATCTAAGTGGCAAATCTGTCCTGGTCATTGGAAGCGCGAAGCCTTGGTTAGAAGTTATCTGCCTATACCTTGGTGCGTCGAACGTGACCACCCTCGAGTATGGACACATTGAGTCTGACCATCCCCAGATCAATACTCTAACTCCAGATATATTTCGGGAGAAGGCATCAAATGGAACTCTGCCCCTGTTCGATGGAATCCTTTCTCACTCATCCCTGGAGCATTCCGGCCTGGGAAGGTACGGTGACGCATTAAACCCATGGGGTGATATTGTTTCGGCAGCTCGAGGTTGGTGTGTTACCAAAGAAGATGGCTTCATGGCCTTGGGGCTACCCACTGGTATAGATGCAATACGCTTCAATGCCAACCGAATTTATGGAAAAATACGTTGGTCGCTGGTCGCGGCTAACTGGTATCAAATAGATGGAGCCGATCACAGGGAAAGTGAATTCAACGCTGGTTATCGCGGCGATCGTGGCTGTGGAGGGGGACAAATATTTTTGTTTCGGAAGGTTCAATCGGATGGAGTTTTGAACCTATGAGGGGGGGGGGGGGGTGCAGTGAGGACAGCCGGTGCAAATGGAGAAGTGATAGCTTCGAGAAGAGGGGGAAGATATTTGTGTGCAAGCACGGTCCCTGGGTTAATGAAATATTTTTCGACGGGAATGGCACCATTGTCAAGATGAAGCAAGACCAAATTCCGGAAGGGCGACGAGCGGTGGTGGGGGCTGCGGGCAGATACGCTGGAGAGGGAAAAGAAGGAACATGGGCCCAAGTCGAAGAAGAGACCGAGGAAGCATTGAACGTTCGATCCATTATCTGGAACAAAATTCTGAGATGCTAAACCTCATATTGAGCTTGGTGGGTTGCGGTCTCATGACACATACCATGTTTACTTCAGGAGTTTGAGATCCATAATTATATTTTACTTTTCTGTCTTCGTCTACATTGTGCGCGAGTAATCGTCACGATTGTTTTCAACATCAAATCACACACAACCTTGCTAACCTGCAGAGAGGTCACGAGCAACAGTGTTGAAACATTTCCATCAAATCTTTCTTTTCAATCATGCGTTGGTTCGCGGCTGCTTACAAATAAGACCCTGCCTGAATTGTTTGTCAAGGGAAAACAAACCTTTTTGGAAAGGCTTGATGTCCCTGCATGGGCAAATCGGCCCAAGGTTTAGTCTAATGTGTGTGTTCAGACCAAATTTGGTAAGAAATACATTTGCTCTATCCACGTTAGCCTAATGACCAACATGCAGCCTTGTTGGTGCATCATAGGTGCATAATCACAATCCTCACTTATGGTGCACCATAAGCTAGGTCGAAGCCAAAGGCGCACCAAGAAAATCTTTGTTTGTATAGTTTGGCTCTTGGAGGAGACCCCGAGCAAAGCAACCATGCAGTAGACCAAACCTACTTTGATAAACTTCCTCAAACATTCCTCAATCTATTCAAAAATTCTTCACAAGACCCTGCTCGAGCATTGGAGAAACAACAATCTAGTCGTGAATGCACTTAGAGGCCAGCCAAAGATTGCTCAAGAGCTAAACGGAAAGAAGGTACATCACAGAGAGAATGCTCTTGGTAAAGTATCAGAAGACAAAGACACTGATATACCCGGTCAATAGTACTTTTCCAAGGGAGGCAGCATAGCCCTGGACGAAATACACAAGTAACTCAAGGTACAGTTGAGGTTGGCCTCAAGGAGTGTATAAAGTTGGTCAAAGACGACGTGACTTTGACAAGGTTGTAATTGACAAGCTTGTAGAGGATTATTATGATTTTATCAAGGCGTTGACGGTGACCAAAGATACCATGCCTTCACGTGTGTTTGACAGGCAATTAGATGGTACAGTGATTTTTATTGCTTTTTTGTCATGCATTCTACAATGACTAACACCATCATATCTTCTCTTACAGGTAGACACAATAACATAACTTGGAATGGGAACAACTATGAGCCATTTTGTTTGCTCTTTACTCTCGCGAACAACACTGCAAAGACATGTACATATGGCAGCAGTATGTCAGTCAGATCTGATTACGGCATGAAAGCCTTTGAGGCCGGGCCCCTTCAAATAATGTAGTGCCAGGAGGTTTAATTGAAACCAGGAAGATACTACCATGAAAAAAAGGGACCAAGGATTTGGACCGTGGCAGAGCCAACACATCACAAAATATATCCGCAGCTTTATGTCTCTCACTGCCATTCTTTTGTAGCTTCCCATCTCTGACCAAAATGCTTTCAAACATCAAAATTCATGGGGAGCTATGTTGTTCAGTGTGTCTCTTGGAACTGACCATCGCACCTTCATCAATCCTCAAGGAGATTATTGGGGTGTTCTCTTCTCGTTTCAGCCTTCAAATGCAGGGAGTCAGTGCTCTCGTACAATATATCACCTCCCCATTTCATTCATCTCTGTTTTTCTCCTTTTCTGTGGTGCCAGTCGTCCAGTTTGGATCGTTGCGAATACACATGTACGGGTTTCACCACCAATCTCCCGTTTCGCGCTGACCCCCCCCCTAGATTTGACTCTATGGGGAGGTGGGGTAGTGATTGCCAAAACACTTGTTGGTGAGAAATGCAGAACATTATGATGATGTTTGGATCAAGGTTTGATTACCAGCCAAGCAACATAGTGTTGAACCAAAAATAATCTGAGTAGCCAATCTTCAAAAGGATCACAGCCATTGATCTGTATGAATTCCTCTGTATCCACTGGTTTAGTGATCAATTTGTCACTCAGACGTGTGAGGGCTAGGGTTCGATTCCTTGATATAAGTCGGAAGTTTGGGTCCCCAGCGGGGGAGTGCCTACGTCCCGCTCACCTGCATTCTAGAAAAGGGCCCGTCCCCCCTTTTTCATGCCTGTGCCTTGCTCACTCGCACTCCGGAAAGGGAAATATCCCTCCTTTTTGTGTCATTTGCATCTTGCTCACGGCTTTTGTTTCCCTCACATGTTGAGGCCCTGCGCGTGCACGGGTACAGCGGAACTCATGATCAATTGCAAAGCGGGACAGCGGGATATAGATTGTTTCACATTTGTGCGTGTGATGCCCTGCGGCTAGAGACACTTCTTTGTTCCACCCCATGATATGCGGTACTCCCCAAGAATTTGTTCCCAGTTATTATACCCCTGATGCAGCTAGCCAGGCACAATATGTGATAGTAAAATGCTGATTTTGTTCCTCTGTTGGTACAATGACACAACTGGTGTTTGCGACGAGAGGTCATTGCTTCTCTTAGGTGTCTGTAACTGAGCCCCATAATTGGCCATGCAATGGGCATCAGGCCAGAGGGGAGGATTCTTGGTCGTGTTGGTCCAAAGCAATTGGGACAAGAACTTAGGATTCACTTTGCAAGGGGGTGGGTCCAGTGCAGGCTACAAAACCTAGGGTGAGTTAATTTGGACGGCGCATGCACTGCCAGGTGGAAAACCTCGGGGGTCTATGGTTTCAACGGCACTAGCGTTGGGACATGATGCCCCCCGAGTTTGATGAGGAGACATAGAGGGTTCTGCAGGAATATGTCTTCCTCTAGAGATAGCTGTCTGCGAGTTGTCTGCCTTTGTAGCCTAACTGCAGTCACCAGATGGTAAAAGCAAACACGTACAAAAGGTGCACGTACACTAAGTGTGGGCTGAAGTTTCGGCAATTGCCTCTCAATTTGTATGAGGCAGGTTCTAGGGTGGAGCTGGTCTGTTCAGCTGTCCGGCCATCTCATGACTTTTTTGATACCGGTGGCGATCAACAGAATCTGGTTACTGCTCCCCCACCTAAGCTCCGCCTATGCCTGATCCGATCTGAAAGGTAGAGAACGCACACAATAAGGTGTGTATAGTTGTTGTAAATACAAGGTAAGCACCATTGAGCCAGCTCAAGGAGTTGTGCTCAGGTCTTCTCAATTCAATTTTGTCAAATTATACTAAATGTGCTAAGTTTTGATCCATGTGTATTGTGACTAACTTCAACTGACTGTTTATTTGTGAGTTACGTGTACTGTGTACGATGTGTGACCCTTGGTTGGCAACACCTACCGAACACCTCGTGAATATCTTGTGAACGCATTGTGAACGCCTTGTGAATACCTTGTGAACACCTTGTGGTGCTGATGCACAGAGGGGCGGGGCCAGCTTTCGTTTCTCATATCTCATGCAACAATCCACCAATTGCTATGCACAACAAGCTTTGATGCATCATCACTCTCTATCACCCGATATTTTTATCTCCCCCTTACCCAAAATTTATCTCTCCCATGAAAAATTCTGATGGATCTCCCCCCCTCAATGAAGAAGCATTGGTATTTTTCATTCAAAGTCTACACTATGCTTGAGAATGCAGATGATACGATTGCATCGTTGAGTCTAGATGGTAGATTGTTTACAATTCACTAGCCCAACATATACATGAAAGAGATTGTACCCACATACTTCAATTTAACAAAGTTTTGCTCATTTGTGATTGAATTTGTGTGATTGTGTACTTCGATTCCTTTGTTTTCTTACATCCCATGATGGCAGCGGCCCAACAGACTCGTCAGCTGAACCTTTTGGGATTTAAATACATACACCAAGGCAAAAGGAAACATCCACATTTCATTGGTGAAGGTATGGATGTGCTTCAATACTTCAAAAGTCTTGAGCTGTAAGGCAAGCGTCAAAAGGATTGCAAGCACTGCCAAGAAAATAGCAACCGAGAGACCATCCACCAAGATACATCAAGCAGCGATGGCAAAACATTGATTCAGAAATCAGCACTGTATCCAAACATTTGCCTGTGTTTCATTTCCTGTTAGATATTGGTAGTGACCATGTCGTCCCAAAACACCAGGCAAATATGATTTTTCATTACTTCTGAGCAGGATCATAGAAGACATCGAAGGCAATGTCTATCTCAACGAAGAATTAGATGGCAATGCCAGCTTACTCCACCTGAGCATGAGTATTGTCGACAATGATACTCGTGCAACTTGTAGCTGCTCCTCTTGTCTTTGAACACAAGTAATAATTACCAACTGCCTCGAAACAGGAGTAAAATTGCATATTATATCTCTTAATGCATCAGTCAATGGCATTGAAGTGTGAAAAAGGGGATGTGGAACCATGCGTCATTATATGTGGTACTATTTGGCCAAAATAGCAGCATGAATTGATCCCTCTTCTTATTCAGAATAGTGCAAGGTAAGGAGAACCCAGTGAACCCAACGGCCCCTCCAAGTATCCCAGAAGGTGACACAAATCCAAACAACCCGCAGCCGTCCAGAAGTGCACGCAAGTGCTTCTGAGGGTTCAATCAACCTGCTCAGAAAGAGAACGTCCTTCTACTGGATCCTTACAATCCCAGGCCGTGAAGCATAGGTCAAAGTTTTCAAACAGGGAAAGAACCTTTTTTTGTTTTTACAAAAACAAACCAAAGTAAAACTTAGTAAGAATTGGACACTTTTCACCAAATATTTTGGCCATCTATTTGCAACAATTATCTGTTACTGTCTGGTAAAAATACATGGTTTCCAGCAAGGGAGAATGAAATACGTTTGGGTTTCTACCAATCAATCACGTGCATACACAACAATAATTTCGAATTCCTCAATTCTCTCACTCATTAATCATGATACCTCTAGCAGCTGGTCACTAGCACTAGTTTACTAGTGTTGTGATTTTTAAATATAGTGCCACACTACAGTAACTTAGACATTTAGTGTGCTGCCTTTTGAGCATCTTAGTTGCTGTAGTGTCTAACATACTATACCTAAGGTATCATAATAAATACCAGGTCCTACGTATGACTAGTTCCGCGAAAACTAGTGTCTTGTCAAACAGATGTCTAAATATCTATAATGTCTAAGTTACTGTAGGTCTAGGTTATTGTAGTGCAACTGTATAAATATAGTTTTCGCCGGGCAGTCCAGAAAAGAGCTTCTGGTTTCACAAAGCTGGTGATTCATCTGCTCCCGGCCCAAAAGTTTTGAAATGTTTGGATCAAAATTGCTAGTTTGATTAACAGATCGAGAAGAATTTTTGAAACAATAAAGAAAGTCTCAACCTAAAAATATGGGCATTTTTTGGTCGATTTTCAAAAGAAAGAAATTCGTGACAATTTTAAATTGTGCTGTTTTTTTTTCTAAAGTGCTGAAAAAGAAAGATGTGATGTTTTAGGCAAAGTTTTCCAAAACCTTGATGTTTAAAAACTGCTGCAGGGGGTTTGTTTACCAGTTCCTACGTAAATAGGCAATATTTTGAAAAACTTTTCTTTTTTAATTGTGACGAAGACCAAAATATGAAGCTTTCACAAAAAAATACATGAATACCCTCATACTTTAAATGATCATGTCATACATCTTGCTAAATACAAGAGGTATTGCATTAAATTCATTTCCTTGCTGGTGACTGAATGCAAAAGTTTTCGCCGGATTACATTAAAATATTTCTTTTGTTTGCAACAAGAACGAGATAAAGGATTCAGGCAATCAACTTCTTTGATCCGACCATCCACACGCACGCTAGGCACCAGACCAATGAGATCACACAGGTAGATACTATAAATATCCACACTCTAATAGCTAGGCAAAATTTAAATAAACCCATCGAGGGTATGTAGCTAAAAGCGTGAGTTGAAATAGCTAAGTCCCGACCA
>JALLPA010000999.1:0-13207 GCA_036939895.1 Thalassiosira exigua
GGAAGAGGACCACCGTGTCCTTGCTCCCGTTCCAGGTGGGGAACACGATCCCCGGACCTCGGGGTGCGTTGGACGAGACCAGGGCTTGGAGGGTCGCTGCATGGGCCTGGTTTGACGCCGTGAGCTGTTGTAGTACCGCGATGAGGGCCGGATCGGTGCCAGGGGGGGCGGTGTAGTGGTGGTGATGGACAGGTGGGCCGGCCCCCCCTGGGCCACTGGGAGGACCGCCGGGAGGGGGACCGTTTCCGGGAGGGGGAGGGCCGCCGGGAGGGGGGCCGCTGCCACCGCCGCCACCGCCGCCCGGAGAAGGAGGACCACCACCGCCGCCGGGAGGGACCCCGCTTCCACCTCCTTGAGGTGCTCCTGTGCCCGGGGCCGTGGCTGGGGCCGGAACGAAGCTGACGCGCTGCTGTTGTTGTTGTGATAGTTGAGAGCGGGTCGGTTGATTGACAGGCAGAGGACCTAGAGGAGGGGGAGGGACGGTGCCGGGCACGAAGCCTGGGGCAGTAGACGGCGTGGACGGTGCCGAGGTTGATGGGGCAGGGGCAGGGGCGGCTGCTGTGATGGGAGAAGCCGTTTGGTGGACCGGATCGGGCTTGGTGGCCGGCTTCTTTACGGGTGAATTGATGAAGGGGAAGGTCTCGTGGGGGAGCCGCGACGACGCTTCCGTCGCAAGCTCTAGGTACTCGGTTTGAAGGGGGGCAGAGGCGCCATAGCGTTTCTCCCACGCCTCACGAGTCGTGAAGGGGGTGAACTGCCGGACGACGTAGCCGTAGGCGTTGAAGTGGGCCCCGGCCGACGGAACGACGGACGAGTCGGCGACCCAGTAGTGCAGAGCGGAGGTGGGTTCGTTCGCTTTTGCGACGGAGAGGACTCCCGTCGGGACGGTGGTGCCGATCCCGATGGCGGCGGAGAGGACGTCGGTCTTGAGAGTGGAGAACATGCCGACGTCGATGGTACAGAGGAAGGGGAGGGGATGCTNCACGCTGGATGTGATAATCACCATCACGCGTTTTACCACACGAAATACAAGTTAGGAAACATAACGCTAGAGAAGCATCAGCACAAACATACTCTCTTAAAGAAGCCTTGAGAACATCACCCCTCGCAGTGGAACCATACCAACAGCAAACCAATAGTTTTGCTTATGTTTCATCACCCCTCATCTTTGCTATCGACGACCCTCCTGTTTTTTCCCACATGGCAACGAGGGGGTAATTCATCGTCTTTGCTAGACTCTTCCTCACGACGACCAACCTCATCACCCTCACCCGCCTCTTGGACAAGAGTCTCAACCTCGTCCACTTTGCAAGTCATTTCAATTTCAGTCTTGATCTCGAACACCCACACTTCAATCCACCTTCGTCCGATGCAACAAATTCGAATTCACTGCCCGTCGATGCAGAGAATCCATCTTCCAGGTCCAACGCCACCCCCATTGCCCTGGTTACTGTCTCCTTGCTAGACACCGACTCATCACTACTTCCTACCTGGTCGTCGTTTTCCTCTCTGAACTCAGTTCCTGTTTTCTTGGACAGCAATGGCATATCCTTGTGTATGTTGCCCCTATTCCGCACCCTCCTCTTGCGACGGGAGGTGTTTGCCCCGGGGGCTTTCTTGGTGGCTTTCTTCATCCAAAGATCAGGTAGATTGACCTGCCCAGCCAACAGAGACGACGCTGTTACTCCGGATTGTTTCCTGCCCCTCTTATTCCTCTTCTTTCCTGCCTTCTTCTCCTCCCCCCCAACCTCCCCCCCCCAACATTCTTTTCTCTATCCACCACTTCTTCCCCGTGACTATATACTCCCCCTGCTATCGACCCTCCACTTCTCCTGCAACCTGCCTCGGCGACAACATTCTTGTCGATTGTCCTGGCAAGCCTCCAAGCTTCCCTATTTTTCCTCTTCCTTTCCTTTCCATATCCTTTGCATTCTCCCACTCTACGCTTCTCTTTGCACTCTCCCCGCCTATGCTCGTCCAACCCGTTTGAGATTGCTCCCACACACCCTGGCGACCTCTCCTTCTCACCGCCCCTGTCCGTCTTCATCTCACTGGCCTGGGCAACCCATTTCGCCGGAGTCATGCACGGAGACCTGTTTACTGCTCATGGGCGCAATATACCCCCGCCAAATTCCTCACAAGACACAGGACGTGGTTAGTATCTTTCTCCATCTGTGACCGACCATGGCCACCCAATCTTGTTCATCCGAGCCTTGGTGCTCTCAACAATCAACTGCTCCGTTTCTTTCACAGACTCTCTCACGTATTTGTTGGATCCAGTATACATGTGCTGCCCTGTCTCTTGAAGATACTTGAAATGCTTTTGCCCCTCTTTAGTGGCAATGAGCCTGTCTTTGTGGCGTATGTTCAGCCTAACCATGAACGCATCACTGTAATCATCGTCCAACCTAATACTGTCCTTGTGCAAATGGTCAATGACTTTATAAGCTGCAATCCAATCGGAGCATTCGTCATCCGGCATAACCTGAATGTCATCCAGCCATTCTAGATGCTTTTCATAATACTCTACGCGAGCATATCTACCAAGCTTGTCCCAGTTGCCCAGCCTCTCTTCCATTGCAGCCAACACTTTGTCCATATCCGCCCAAGTCCACTTGCAAAGACGTTTCCTGACAATATGTCGTCTAGCACGGGGGAACTCAAAGTGGAACGCCACGTCCAGGTCACGCAACAGTCTGCGGAAGGTTATCTGAATTACCTCATCGTTGTTGTATGCCACCCACCCTCTCGGATGAATAATCAGAGACAACAATAACTGAGGCCCAATCAGCTTGATCCGCAACCATCCCTCGTGCAACTGATCAGCTGTTAGGTCACTAACACCGCACTTATCCCTTGACCCCCCATGCATCGTCTTATTCGTTGATTCACCATGCACCGCCATTAGCAATTCTCTCGACGACAGCCCAATCGATGACACGTCCTCTTCCTCACGCCCCACCTCTGACGATCGACGTGGTTTGTTTCGTTCACCATCACCAGCAACAGATGCTCGAATGGTATGCATCTCGCTCCACTGCACGGCACCCTGCCGCCCCATGTTTTCCACGTACGACAGCACTCCGTTGAAGAGCGTCTCGTCAGGAGAGCTGAACTTTGCTCCACAAGCGTCGGACGGATCAAATGGTGGCAACAGATCCCAATCCTCAACATGTGGTAAGTAATCGAGGCACTGTTCGTATTTGTATGCACGCCTCTTATGGGTCATCGAGTTGTTCCATATCAGCACAAGGTGATTTAAGCCGTCACAGGCCAACACCGATGGATCTGCAGCCCAATCCATGGTGAATGAGCTCTAATGCATCTTGAAGGAGGGGGGAAATCCGATCATCTCCCGCCAGGGGGGGCCATATTACCTCCCTTGCCTCCTCACAAAACCAGACGATATCAAAAGTCACAATTAACATCACACGTTCTCAGTCACATACAAAACGTATTGAACAATTCCCACAGGATAGAAATGACTCCCCCACGCACTTATGTCAGATGCACCCCCCAGCGCACAAAAACAAAAAAAGGACCATGGTTGGTGCCGCCTTCCAAACGAACACACTCGGTGCCACCTTCCAAAACGAACACACTCGAGACGCCAAACCCGGCGGTCGCCCCCTTTGTCTGGAGCAATGAACACCACCAAATCAACTGACAAGAGAAGCAATTCACATCGATCGCCCGTTATCACCGACAGGGGGAATAACGTCGTCCTGGAGAATCACGTCGACCCGGACATTCAATCAATCGGAGATAGCCGGATTGAAAACCAACCTCTGGATGATCTTACAGTCGCTCCCCCGACTGATGGATTGAGCATATCGTTACTGGGTATTTCATGCAGGTCGACGAAATCTGACATTGGCAACGGTCTTCTGGTTAGTCAGTCCACACTGGATAGGCACTTGAAACAATGCAGAGCGTGTTCCAGACGGTACAAGGGCACAAGCGTCAGGAAGGTCCTCGCATCAATCCGATCGACAATTCATCGTCTCCATCAGCGCGTGTCAACGGCGGACTTGCGAGCGATGTATCCCTCCCCTTCCACTGCCACACTCCACGCATGCAGTGTTTGTGGGTTCCACAGCCCCAGGAAAAGGAACGTCGCTCGTCACATAGCCAGAAGGAAGTCGAAATGCGCAGCAGGCGTTTCCATCCGACAAAGAGGAGGACGCAGGAGCATCGATCACCTACACATATGCTATGACGCCATCATCAACCAGATCAAGAGTGGCGATTTTACCCTGCCGTGGATGGCCAACGCCAACAACACTTCTTACATCACCACACCACCACACGACAACTCAACCACCCCACGCAGAAGGGAGGTCACGGCTGGTGCCAACGTGAATGAATCTGTAGTGACGCCACCCAACAAATCAACACATTCAACGCCAGTCAATCCCTACATATCCCAGCGAAATGCAACGCCTGATAGGAATGCGCTCGCATTCACTGCGTTTATGCATCCAACAAATTCTGTCGACCAATGCACATTCATCGCTTCCCCCACAGAGATGATACGAGTGCGCGGACCTCTATCCGACACAGACCCCACGACACAACATGCATCATTACAACGTCAGTTATTGTCATGCTTTGGCGAGGATCACTTTGAGGAAGCGCGGGAATACGTCAATGTCTTCCACCCCTTGATAGGCAGTCATTCAAAGAAATCTTTGAAGCAGATTATCGATGACGCAACGTTACTGATGACGCCCCCCCATTACGACAGTTCCAAAGATTCCTTCGAGATCGATTTGCTTCAAAGGGCTTGCTGCACATGGATGGCGTCACAATCTGCAAACTGTGACGTAGGATCACTTCCTGCTGAGATTAGAAGTCGACTTTACACCATCGGCGAGACGATGGACCCATCCGAAGAGGAATTGACCAAGGGAAAGACCTTTGTGCCGACAAAGACGGTAGAACCTCTCATCAGGGTCCTCAATCGCATCACAATGTTTGTTTACCGCATCTTCCCCAAGACGTTGGCCCGTTTGCTTCAGCAGGTAAAGCAGATAGCATCGTTAGCTACACACGTGGGTGACTTCGAGAACGAAACAGACAACATCGTGAGAAGGATAGTGAACACCAACATTGTCCCCGGCTTCCTCCTCGAACTGTCTCAAGAACTTCCTTCACGGCCTGGCCATCCTGTCCGCATCCATTACATTGTTGCATGGATGATCGTGAAACATGATTCCTCACCCTTATCCATTCTCTCTCCCAACGAAATTTCCAAACTTGGGAACCACATCTTGAGGATAAGCAGGCATGCGGTTGCTTCGCATTTTGCAAGGATGAGAGTGGACATGACTGAGATGAAAGAAACACACACCAAATATCTCGAAATGGCTTATGCCCACATACAAAAGTGCAGACAGTCACCCCTCACTGACGTCACATGCGTCATGATTCGTTTGGGTAAAGAAGTGTTCAACAAGCGCCCGATCAGGGTCACCCGTGCTCATGATCCTCTAACAGGGGAGATTATGGTGGGCGGCCATCATGTGTCGAAATCTGTATGGAGTTGTGCCATCCCGTCAACCATCGCAATTCTGCGTAAATCGATGGGTGTCTTGTTCCATGATGACCCACAACTCCCTCATTTTCTGAAGGTGCAGAACAACCTTGTTGTGTCGCAAGAAACCATTTACGTGGAGGTCACACATGCTAATTCACCGGTGCCTCAAAGAGTATCTATCGATGACGTCCACCCATCCCCCGTTGGTGATCTGGCAACAGTTCAAGACGCCGTTGATCGAGTTTGGTCAGCATTAAGATGTGCGATGGCATATCTCTCGTCTGGAGCAATGCGAGGACAGGAAGCAAACAGGTTGCCCCCTTTCAGAGAATGGCAGTTCCTCTTCAACCACCTACGTTTTTCGAGCATAAGTGAGAAGGCTCAGACGCATGGACAGAAGAACAACTCACCAACCATGAGGTACATGCCACCATCCATCAGCCGTTTTGCCATTGTCGCTCACCGCGTCCTGTTCCCATACATCGATGGCAATGATATGCTTGACACGCCCTCGGACAACGAGGCTGTTGATGCAGCTGATAAAATATTTCAGGAAATCATGGGGCTTCCCAAGAGGCTCGGCCCTAAGGAAAACAGAGATGTTATCGCAGTCGTCGCCAACATTATGACCAGCGTCGGGACGCCAAAGATCAGCACATCACGAGAACACGCTGAACAATTCGCCCACACCGACATGATTCATTCCAAATACTACTCCAGCGTTCAGTTCGGTCGTGATAGTTCCAACCAGATTGTCGCGAGAGAATTGATTGTTGCCCGTGAATTCCATCAAGCTCTGGGAGAGGATCAAGTTTCTCTTGGAACACCAAGTGGAGTCAGCTCGAAGAAATCGATCGATCACACCTCCATCGCCGCAGCGTGCAAATTTGTCTTCAACAATCCCAACGCTACTCCCCGCCCACTACAGAGCCAGGCCATATTGGCCATCGACAGTGAGGAAGAACAAAAGCATATCATCGTACTCATGGCGTGTGGATTGGGCAAATCGGCACTTTTCGTTGTCCCCATAGCAGCCAGAGTTCTTGACAACATTCCTAGGAAAAAAGTACTGGTAATTGTCCCTCACAATTCACTGCTGTTCCAGCACCGACAGAAAACCGAAGAAGCTTTGAGAGGACTGCCTGTTAAAATCCTCACGATATCAAGCAGCTGGGAGCCTAAAGACTTCTGTGAAGAAGATTACGACATTTGTTTTGTGTCGATATTCGCGTTCTGCAAGATGCACCGCCATGGACGATCAACAGCCCTTCTCGCTAACGTGAAACATATCTTCATCGACGAAATACACCTGGTTTATGCGGAAAACTTTCGTCATGGTCAATCATGGGAGGCATTACGTGACCTAGCCGTTAATGGCGTCAAGATCATTGGCATGACAGCAACAATAACCGCTCGCATCACCACAGAATTATCGACGTTCATGCACTTGGGTGATATCCTATTTATTGGTGACCCAACATCCCAATGGTACTTTGTGTCAGATGTCTCCATCAGACATAAA
The DNA here is from genome assembly GCA_036939895.1 of Thalassiosira exigua. Lineage (NCBI taxonomy): Eukaryota > Bacillariophyta > Thalassiosirophyceae > Thalassiosirales > Thalassiosiraceae > Thalassiosira > Thalassiosira exigua. The sequence goes on from JALLPA010000999.1 coordinate 7,062, forward strand.
CGATTGAACAAACCCAATGTGGTACAAGATGTTGTTCAACTGGCAGAACTGCGTCTGAGACACTACGAGGATAAGGTAATTTTGGTATGCATACACGTCATCACACGGACGAAAAAAGAGGCAGAAAGCGGAGCCAATCTTTCCAACGAACTGCAATCCCTTCACGTTGCCGACTACATCTGCTCAGAACGATCTCTAACCGAACATGAGGACGTTATGTCTCGCTATCTTGACTCACGCATACATGTCCTGTTTTCCACCTACGATGTAGGGTACGACAACCCGTTGGTCAGAGAGGTGATTTATATAGGCCCAGTCAAGTCCACTGCATCGCTCATTCAAAGCGTAGGGAGGATCAGACCCAGCCAGCAGAATGCTCTGGCGTCATGAGGATTGGATTCGCAAGTGAACATTATTGAGCCAGCCACAGAATCTTCCCACGGGGAACAACGTGCGCAAACTCTCTTGACAATGAACAGACTTCGAGCTGTCAACCTACTGTCAAACGATAAGGTCACCGCACACAGGTACTTCAATCTTTTTGCACCACACAAAGTCAATGAGATGTTGATGTCAGGGAAATGTATCAGGCAAACCCTTTTTGTTGCATTGAATGTACACTCAACACCGTGCAAATTGTGCTCGTCATGCCAACAGACAAATGCCATTGCCCGTTCTCAGTCCAAAGCGAGCGCAACAGCAACAATGGAAAAGATTAAAAGAGAAGAGGTGGTAAGAGTCTTCACTCCATGTGCTGGTTATGTAAATCAATTACTTGCAATGGAAGCAAATGTTTGAACAAACGAGCTTGCTTCAAATGTTTCACATGCAAGACACCTTGTCGAGGTACACAAGAATGCTCACTGGATTTTTCAGTGACCCAAATAAATGGTAACGTATGTTGGTTTTGTTTCATCCCGCAGACCATGCGACGGCCAAACGATCATGCCATGCACAATAAACCATGGAAATGTCCAATGAAAGAACGACTCAAGCGTGTGTTTTTGTACGGAGCTTCAACAACGAAGGATTCACAAATGCTCATCAATACATACTACGGAATCGAACGTGCCTGGATAGAACATGTATGGAAACAGTTCAACCGCATTGAACGAGAGGGACCGAATACAAGATAACTATTAACATGATTTATGCCAGATGAAAGAACGACTCAAGCAAGAGTTACAAAGACTCCTCTGTATATAAATACAGAATCAAAACATGCCATGCCCAGTATTGTAACAGTCCAATACAGCGACAATCACAAAATCTTTTGTGTATTGCCAGAGCAAAAGACCAGTTCAAAGTTAGAGCCACTAATAGGTTAGGGTCGCGTGGATCATGGGACAATCCACTTAGCAGAAGGTTAGTGCCCTCCTGTGTTTGAGTCATGCACTCTGGGCACCTTGGCCTGGTGCTGTGATTGGGTCATGCACTCGGCGCACCTTGGGGTCATGCACTCGGTGCACCTTGGCCTGATGTTTGTTCGAATATTCCTTGCCCAGCTGAATCATCAGGTAGTACATGTTGGTAAAGGGGGACTCCTTCAATCGCTGATGTGACTGTTCATGTCTTGTAAGTATCGTCCGTGCGACAAGTTTGTTCTCGTCAGCTTGTTTCTCATCTGTGCAAAATGAGAGGCCGCTGCGTGTCTCGAGATCCAAAGTAACTTGTTCCCCAGCTTGGATATCTCGTTGGAACTCTTCATCTGAATTCGTCTGTTGGCAGATCTCTTCATGCAGAGATATGCCACCATGTAGTGGAATAGAATCGGTCCACCTGGTGTGGATGGGGTCTCCTGAGCAATTCTTAGTAGAAAACCAGGTACAAGGTTGTCTCCAGAATCCTCTCCACGGTGTCGTCAGTTGTGTCCGGATCGTCTTGCCGTCGGATGGAGAGGGTTTGGCAAAGGATTCGAACATGCTGCAGCGTGGGCTCCAATGCTAACTTGTGCCTCCTATACATGAAGATCGCAACTTGTTCCAATGTCAATACAAGCAGCATGACATCTTTTGTGGCAACAAACGTTTTTCCCCTGATCAAATTCTCTTCGTTGACGTCCCCATCTGGGCCAATATGATAAAGGCGATATCTGACATTCGGAGGGAGGGCTTTGACGTGTATGTTTGCTAGTTGAAAAGTGAGCCAGCACCGGCACGACTCCAGGAGCACACGAAGCTCTGGCGCGTCGTTGTGCGGATCAAAACAGCTTGGGGTGATCTCGTCGAGCATGGACGGCAATAGCTATGGAAGAGGCGATCTCTCCAGGACCAACAAGACAGGGAGGAAGATGTGGAGGAATTTTCACGATGTCTGGCGGTTTTCCTCTCCAAAGCAGGATGTGAATTCTTCTCTGAGGCTAGCATGCATCTTGGCAGATTGAGGCGTATGGTCATGATGGCCCGCTTTCCTCAGCTCGAGCGGAGAGGCCAAATAATTGAAGTCGCTGGTCTTGAGATCGTTGTTCACACCGGTTTTTTGTATGACGCAAAGGCGTAATCCATTGCCCCCCGATGAATTTACCTGCAACACTTGCATTGGTTGGCTCCCTGTGAGTGGACGTGGTTGCTGCTGCTGCTGCTGCTGCTGTTGCTGCTGCAACCGACGGTGCTGTCACCGACGCTGTGGTTGCCGCTGTCTCTGGACAGCTTGGGTTTGCAATGTTTCCGTTCTCTACGGAATTCTGAATTCCCCCCTTGCTATCTTGCCTGCCAGAACATTGCAACACACATGAACACCGTCGCGAGTTGCCCAGCCAGAGGCTTGAGGTATGACTTCGTCTCCGCTGCATTTGGTGGTGTTTGATCGTATGTGACTTGAGACCTTGGCCCTCTGTTTTTGGGAAAACCCACATTGGTCGCAGAAGTGGCAGGTGCCAGGATGCATGTTGGGATAGATGTCGCGGAGAAGAGCTCTCTTGGATGTTGCGTTGGCCAGCTGATCGTGCAGGTGCAAGATTCTTCCTTTCAGGTTGCAGAGGATTGAGTTTCCGCTGGCGCTGACGTACTTGCACGCACATGCTGGACACAATTTGAGGTGCCTTCGAATTGTCCTTTCGTCGCAAAGATGGAGCCCGTTGCTGAGCTTGTTGCCAGTAGCAGCGCATCGGATACCAAACAACGAGGCGATGATGCCGTTCGAGGGTGAGGTGGGCTGATCTTCGTTCATCATTGCGGCGAGGAAGGAGGAGGGGCGCAGGAGGGGAGAGGGTCATCTAGGGCAGCGCAGTGCCTGGGATCATAGCAGAGGGGGGGGGTAGGAGTCTGGTTATGGGGGGAGGAAGGAGATGCTGGGGTTAGGGGGATAGAGAAAAGGGCGGTGGGGGGGGGGGAATATAGCACGCAGCAAGTACTAAGACTAAGTGACGCAGCAAGTACTACCTAAGACTAAGTGACTAGCAATATTTGGCTGAGTTGACTTAACCATAAATGCTGAGGGTTTGAGGATAGAGGAAAGGGTGGTGGGGGGGGGGTGAAAATAGCACGCAGTAAGTGCTAACCCTAACCCTGACGCAGCATGTACTACGGTAGTAAAAGAAATATATGATGTTAGAAAATATCTGATTTTGGCTACACCTCAGATAAAATTAAGTGCTTTTGCTGATTTTAGCCCTGGAAAAGGCCTAAAAACGTTATTTTGGTGCCATTTTGAAATTCTCGTTAATCACTTTTTGCTGATTTCGAGGGTCAATCAAAATCATATATTTCTTTAACTGCGGGAAGACTAAGTGACTACCAATATTTGGCTGAGTTGGCTTAACCATAAATGCTGGGGGTTTGGGGATAGAGAAAGGGTGGTGCGTGGGGAGGGGGGGGAATAGCACGCGGCAAGTACTATCTAAGACTAAGTGACGCATCAAGTACTAAGACTAAGTGACTAGCACTATTTGGCTGAGTTGGCTTAACCATAATTAATTCAGGAATGCCCCAAAAGCCGCCCGTTGCCTCGACGCAGTCCTGAAGCCAGTCGCTGTCTGGACGAGCCTGGACGTGATTGTGCAGCCCGTGGAAGGCGCCCCTCCTCCCCCAGCCGACACGGCCCCAAAGCCGCACATCCTCTCGACACGGCCAACACGACGAAGCACATCACGGAGCGGGACGAAGAGCCATCGATTATTTGTGCGGGGGGGCACGCGACAACGGAGCCATCGATTATTTGTCGGGGGCACGCGACAACGGACATGCCCGGCATCTTCTCGTCTCAGACCAGCGCTCCCATGTCGCTCCTCTCCCCTGGCTAGGCCGCGCCGCCGCCCTCGTCGCATCGCCGCGAAAGCCGCGAACAAGTCCGGGCGCTCGTCGTGTTGCGTCGTCGGTCGCCTCTCGCGTCCCCTCGGGCACGATGGGGAGCTCGTCATCTCGACGCAGCTGCGATGCGACGAAGCCGCGGTCGTGGTGCCGGGCTTCTCCGGGCCGGAGGGCCAGCGCGCCGTGTCATTCCCGCCCAACGCCCCGCGTCGTTGGCCGTGTCGCGTCGCCTCGGGGACGATGGGGGGAGCTCGTCATCTCGACGAAGCTGTGACACGGCGAATCCGCGGTCGTGGTGCCGGGCTTCTCCGGGCCGGAGGGCCAGCGCGGCGTCTCATTCCCGCCCCAGCGCGCTTGTGCTGCTCTTTCCTTCCCGCCCCAGCGCGCCCGTGCTGCTCGTCCGCACCGGCCGGAGCGGCGTCGTCAGCCGCGTCGCATTGACACGAGCAGGATGGGGGGCTCGACGCAGCTGCGACGCGACGAAGCCACGCGGTGCCGGGCGTCCCCCTGGGCCGGAGGGCCAGCGCGCCGTCTCATCCCCGCCCAGCGCGCCCGTGTTGTGCGTCGCCACCGGCCGGACCGCGTCGCCAGCCGCATCGCATCGCATCGAGTGCGACGGGGGCGCCCGTTGTCTCGACGCCGCGCCGACGCAGGAGGCGGACCCTAAACGCCGAGCGACCGCCGGACCCCCGCCGCCGGCGACCGCCCTCCGTTCCCCCCCCTTCCCCCCCGGCACGGACCCCTTTGGTTTGGCGGCGATCCGCCGGGCCGTTGCCGAGGTATAAGACGAGGCCGCCTACTGCGGAGCCGAGACGGCCATGGTCGTCGTCGCCGGGGTTTGTGGTGGCGGCGTGCGGTAGGTATAAATATTTCGGGGGACGCGAATCGCGATAGTCGACAGTTCGAGCGATTTCGATCGCAATTGAATGGAAAAGACACGAGCATCGAGCTCATAAAGACAAAAAATTATAGTTTCTGCGATTACAGGCGGCGGGCGCGCGCGCCGAAATGATATTTGTGCTATTCCTACGAAAAAAAGGTGGAAGCGCCGGTCTACTAACAAACGCTAGATAGATATTTTCTACGGGTTCCTCTGTACATTCTACAGCGGAGTTCGACGTATTTCGAAAAACTCAACTCATCGCGATCATGGTGCCGGGCTTCCCAGGCCGGAGCGCGAGGGCTTCCCTGGGCAGGAGGGCCAGCGCGCCGTCTCATCCTTGTCTTCGGCGCGCCCGTGTTGCGCGTCCTCACCGACTGGATGGCACGGCGTTGGCCGCGTCGCATCGCCTCCAGCGCAACGGGGGGCGCTCGTTCCGTTGTCTTGGCGCCGATGCAGTGATTTTTCGACTAGTTCCTCTGTACATTCTACAGCGGAATTTGACGGGTTGGGAAAAACTCGTCGCGATCATGGTGCTGTCCCCCCCCCCCTCCCCCCGGCGCGGGGGCACGCACGGCCAGCAGCTCGGTTCGTCCCCCGCCGGCAGGAGGGGCGGGCGACAGGTCGGCCGGACGGGCGGCCATGGTCGTGGGCGGGGCGGCGATAGGAGGATCCGAAATGGGCGTGAGCAAATGGGGGCAGAGCCCCCCTTTATTTACCTTACTTACGCTCATTTCGCCTACTGCGTTCAGAATTGCAAAATTAAGTAGTACCTAGCTAGAGGTGGTTGCAATTCTGAAGGCGGTACCTCAAAGTGGGCAAATGTTGGAGTTAAGTGGGCAAACAGTGCTGTGGAACTGATGCCCCGCGAAGAGAGCAGCATAGAAAAGAAGAGGGGGGAAGGTCGAGGGAGGATGATATTCTTTTTTTGTGCGATGTGCTCTTCATGTGCAACTGTTAGAGTCTCTGGGGACCATTGGTTCCACGGGCAGCACGGACGACGGACGGACGGTCGACGG
>JALLPA010001000.1:0-12220 GCA_036939895.1 Thalassiosira exigua
AAGATAGATGGTGGCTTGGAAAGATAGATGGTGGCTTGGAAAGATAGATGGTGGCCTCGAAAGATAGATGGTGGCCCCAACAAATGAATGGTGGCTTGAAAAGAAAGATGGTGGCTTAGAAAGATTGATTGTGGCCACGAAAGATGATGGTGGATTGGAAAGATAGATGGTGGGTTCGAAAGATAGATGGTGGCCCTGAACGATAGATGGTGGCCGGGAAATATAGATGGTGGCTTGAAAAGATAGATGGTGGCTGGGCAAGATAAATGGTGGATTGGAAAGATAGATGGTGGCTTGAAAAGATAGACGGTGGGCCTGAAGGATAGATGGTGGCTTGGAAAGATAGATGGTGACTTGAAAAGATAGATGGTGGCATCAAAAGATGGATGGTGGCTTGGAAAGATAGACATTGGCTTGGAAAAATAGACGGTGGAACTGAAAGATAGATGGTTACTTGGAAAGATAGATGGTGGCTTGGAAATATAGATAGTGGCTTGGAAAGATAGATGATGGCTTGGAAAGATAAATGGAGGCTTGTAAAGATAGGCAGTGGCCCCAAAGATAGATGGTGGCCAGGAAAGATAAATGATGGCCACAAAAGATAGATGGGGGCTTGGAAAGTAAGACCGTTGCCTCGAAATATAGATGGTGGCCCCGAAAGATAGACGGTGGCTTTCAAAGATAGACGATGGCCCCGAAAGATAGATGGTGGCTTAGAGAAATAGATGGTGGCCCCAAAAGATAGATGGTGGCTTGGAAAGATAGATGGACGCTTGAAAAGATAGACGCTGGCCATGAAAGATAGATGGTTGCTTGGAAAGATAGATGGTGGCTTGGAAAGATAGACCGTTGCTTTGAAAGATAGACGGTGGCTTTGAAAGATAGATGATGGCTTGGATAGATAGATGGTAGCTTGGAAAGATAGATGGTGGCCATGAAAGGTAGATGTTGGCTTGGAAAGATACATTGTGGCTTGGAAAGATAGATGGTGTCCCCGAAAGATAGATGATGGCTTGGAAAGATAGATTGTGGCTTGGAAAGATAGATGGTGGCCACGAAAAATAGATGGCGGCCCCGAACATAGATGGTGGCTTGGAGAGATCGATGGTTGCTTTCAAAGATAGATCGTGGCTTGGAAAGATAGACAACGGCCCCGAAAGATAGATGGTGGCCACGAAAGATAGATGGTGGTCACAAACGATAGATCTTGGCTTCGAAAGATAGATGATGGCCACGAAAGATAGATGGTGGCTTGGAAAGATAGATGGTCGCTTGGAAAGATAGATCATGGCCATGAAAGATAGATGATGTCTTGGAAAGATAGATGGTGGCTTGGAAAGTTTGTTATAAACAAGTTGTACAAACACCAACAACAAGCGGTGGATTCCTGCGGACTTAAATATTGGCTCGGATACTTTGTCCGCTAAAAATCCAGAAGCTATAAATAACTTTTTAAATGCACAATGTATGAGAAACGATTTTGTGGACAGTGATCTTTCCTTCTGTCACTTTAAGAAGAGGATCCTAAGTTCAAGAGCCAAAGTGACACATCAGCTGATTTTTGTATGATGACCCGGTAGAAACGGATAAGAGAAGAATTTGAATATTATAAAGGGATCCATTTGGTGCAAGATGATTTAATTTTTTTATCACTACAATTTTCTCTTCTTTATTTTTATCAAAGTTGATTATTATAGGGAATTCAAAGCAAGAAAATTCCCAGGAAACTCAACAGAGAGGTAATGAGATCGGCTGCAGCAGTGGAAAGAATAATAGTATTATTTTTGGAAATGAGCCACGTGTGAAGTGTTATATTGTTAAACAGCAGTTGCTTTGTTGGGATCATGTTGAGTTAATATACTATGCAGAATATTTCAGTGAGAACGCAAAATGATGTGCTCCTTTTGTTGCAGCAGTGGTAGTTTTTTTACTAGCAAAGAAGTCAAGGCACAGCAAACCTACTTGAAATGAATTGGGCTACTGTGTTTATGAAGTGAGTACATGGAACACAAAATGCTTGACTCCTGACAACGGCAGGTTCAAAGAACTTTTTGAATTAGCAAAACAGCAAAGGTCTTCCAATGCAGCAAATCATGCCCGTGCTGTAATCAAGGTTATTCAAAAGCCAATAACAAAACATTGGAAATCAGTCGCAGTTGGACCTTTTAGGGTTGTAAATGCACTGTTGCGACGGACAGATAAAAAACAGTAATGCAAGCTTCACCATGCAGTTTGTTTGGGTTATTTTCCAAATAATGCATATTTTCCCATTCCGTGCTATCAGCCTCTAGATATGGGTGATGTGATGGACAAAATTCTGGGGATTGAGTCGTAGCAGCCCAACTCCATTTGCACGATGACAATATTACTGACCTAATCACAAAACCACTGTCTGGTGACGAGAAGTGGTGGAAGTTCATCTGGATGCTCCTACCTCTAGATGTGAAGATAGCATATGAAATGGATGCTGGGAGATTTGATGGGTGACTAGGGGTGAGGAGACTAGAGGAGTGCCATGAAGTGATCTGGGGTTTAGATCCAACTCTGAACCTTTCCTGGGCATGATGTAGGGCTGGCTGAAGCTGGCACTTGCACACATTCTTGTTTGTTATCCCTTATGGGGCAGAGGGAAAGATACTTTTCGAGGTGTGCAAATGTTGAGACAGATACCAATACCTCCCGCCTTTTATCTGGCACAATTGTTTGGTTCCGACCTTTGAGGCCGACCCAAGCTTCATTCTACTCAGTTTGGCTTCTGGGGAGTGTTTTCGGCCTGCGTTGGGATCGTCCAGGGTAAAGAATCATAATTTCTATTTGATGCTGTAAGCAGATGCTGCAACCAGAAATAAATAGCATGAAGTAATATTCGACAATTCGAAACAATCAGCTGAGATTATGTGAAATGTTTATGTTGCAAATTATGAGTCTTTCATCAACCGCACAACATCACTTTCACAAAGTCGAATTGTGCCTCGTTTTGAGGATGACATCACAATTTCTATCTGAGGTAGCTGCATCTTCGAACAATCCCTATCGTGCTCCATATTGCTGAGGGATTTCGAAGATGAAGAAAGAGGGCTGCTTCTCCTTCTCCAATCTTCGATTAATGACGAAACAATTGCTTGGAGTGCCTTCCGAAGAAACTGAACATTGCCGCTGTGCCCTTCATCGTTGAGTCTGATGCTTACCGAATTTTTACCTTTTGGGTCATTTGCATCTACTGAACTACACTGCCGTTCATACAATTGACGCAGCTCAGTCTCAATCAAGCGTTTCAGTTCATGTTGTGATCGGGCAGGTCCTCCTGAGACCATGATTTGAGGGAAAGCGATTTCCTGGCTACCCAGTTTGCACATGTCTTCGTTTGTCGTCATGGAGACAATGCTTCTCCAGCCTCCATTTGGGTGAGTTTCACACATGGAAATCCGCGACATGGGTTGTGGGGCAGTGTTGCTGCCCCCTTCTGCCGTGTCGTTGCATGGATCCACCCCAACCAGCAACAAAGAAGCCCCAAAAGGTCTCAAACCGCCACCAAATGCGTGTTTCTGACATTCATCAGCAATTGCTCGTGAAAGTCGAAGAGCAGTTTCTGAAGGTTGTGTAGCAATCAGCTTGGAGACTTTCCTCGGAGTGAATGATGGCAATTGAGTAGAACTTTTTGCAGAAAGAGTATTGCGAATATCACCAGTGCCAACAGGGCTCAGACCTAATCTATGCCATCCAAAAACGAGCTGCTCTTCCTCTAAATGTGAATATGCAATATTGAGCAACGAGGTTGCATCAGCGAGGAGTCCAGATAGTCCGATGAGAATAGACGATGTGCCAGGATGCTGAAGTGAGCTATCTTGGTTTGATGCAGAGAGTGGAACTTCAACGATTCTAAATTGTGCTCTTTGGTGGCTTTCTTTCGCCATCAGGTCAATTTCCTTTTCGTCCCTTTTATCTGTCTGCTGGTCTGTATCCGGTCCAGTACTCATTGGTCTCGCCACAACCGAAGAAGACGATGATGATGGCGGCTCTGGCGGCGAAGATACTGTCGCCATTATTAGTACAGTTTCCCCATCATCTGGTATGCTCAAACCGACAGACACGATAGGATTGCTAACCCCTCTGATGCAGGCATTTGTGGCATACTCCACTTGAAGCAATCTCCCATCGGGGGTGTATTGTGGTGTGGTCAAGTCATAGTCGTAGGCCGCATAACGACGGCTGCCATGATGGCCATGGTCGCCATAGCCATTCGCCGATGCACGAGGAAAGACCACAAGGGCGAAAAAGAGACAGAAATAATGCGGAAGTAATGCCATTCTCGAGTTCGCGCGGAAACGGTCTGGCGGATTGGATTATCACCGGCGAAACAAAGCTAGAGATGCAGACGCCGACAATGGCCCGCACCACCGACACGGCGAGACCAGCGGTCGGCGAGTCGGAGACGACAAGGATGCGGAAACGATGGACCGCCGCCTTCACTTAAATCTGCGACCTCCGCGCGCTGCGCTCCTGCCCTGTCGTGACTGCGGCTTCCCTGCTGCGCTGCGGCCTGTCGGTTGGAGCCGCGCTGGAATGAATTTACGCCATATTATGTTTTTAGCGAGTTTAAATGGGAAAAAAACTGAATTCATATCAATTTCATCGCCATTGATATATTTTGGCGACACATATCCCATGGTGCTCGCTGTTCATGGACCATGACATGGACATCAACCTTGTGGACCTTGGCCTCCATATGGACGGACGACGGAGGCGGAGGCTCTGTCTGCTGCGACCGCGAGCTCATGATTCATGATCATAATCTCGCCAGATGGTATCAGCGGGACGCCTCGCTTTCATAACCGCCCAGGCATCCTCCTTCTCGACGTCGGATATGACGCCGTCGTCGGGGAAGGCCCCGGTCGGAATAGCCGTCGTCCGAGCCGCCTCCGCCTCCGCCTCCGTCGCGGAGGGCCCGCCGTCCGCGGGCGATTCGATCCCGTCTGCGAGCACGACTTCGCGTGCCCTCCGTCGCGAAAGCGTCGACCCGTCCCTCGACGACGCCGACGCGACGGCCGACGACGTCCTGCACTTCTGCTTCATCGTGCACGGCCACCAGGGACGTCCGACGGACCTGAGCTACCTCCACGAGGCCGCGGTCGCGGCGGCCCGGGAGGGCGGGGCGTTCGGGGACGCCCGGTCGAGCGAGCGCTGCCCGGTGGGCAGGAGGCGCAATCGGGACGCCGCCGCGCGCGACGATGGCAATGGCAAAGATGCGAGACCGAGGCCGAGGAGGAGAAAACGAGACCGATGGCCGTTCTTGAGGGGGGAGAACGGCGAGGGTGCACGTCATAGTGACAGTAGCGATGGCAGTGATGGCGGATGTGGCGAAGTGGGATCGAACACGGACGACCGCAACAGCGAGGCGCGGCCCCAAAGCGCGCTCGTGGTGCACAACATCGCCTGCAACGAGGGCCGGACCGGCGACGGGATCGCGAAGGGAGGAGAGCGCCTGGTCGACGAAATGCTGGAGGTGATTCGCCTCGAGGTGAGGCGACAACAGCGCGAAAAGCCTCAAAATACCGACGCGGTACAGGATGGAAGCTGTGGAGAGACACAGCCGATAGACGCGACCATATCCATCGTCGGAAATAGCCTCGGGGGCCTCTACGGGAGATACGCCGCGGCTCGCCTGGGCGAAGTCCTGGCCGCGTCCGCCGCGGAGGGCAGCTCGTCCGACGAGTCCGGCGGCGACCTCCTCTTGGACGACCGCGTCCGCGTCCATCTCAACGTCTTCTGCTCCACTGCGTCCCCTCACCTCGGGTGCGCCTCGCACACTTACGTCCCCCTCCCGCGCGCGGCCGAACTCGGCGTCGCAAAAATTCTCGGCGAGACCGGATCGGACCTGTTCCGTCTCAACGACCTCGTGGAGGAGATGGCCACGAGTCCCCGCTTCTTGGCCCCGTTGGGGTCGTTTCGGAAGCGCATAGCGTACGCCAACGCGTACGGGACGGACTTCCCGGTGCCGGGAGCGACGGCGTGCTTCTTGGACGGGGGGAGCGATTACCCGCATTACTTCGACGACGATCGTGTGGGTCGGACGAGCTCGGGCGAAGACAATAACATAAACTGCCCGGCTTCGGAGAAAGGATTGATCGTGGCGAGGCTGCGCACACCCCGTTCGGACGGAGAGTCCCGGGCGAAGGACGAAACGGACGCGCTGACGGCCATGTCCTCCTCCCTGGACTCGCTCGGCTGGACGAAGGTCTTCGTCGACATCCGATCCGAGCTCCCTGTGGCCGTGCCCCTGCCTCCCTTCCTCGCCATGTACGAATCTGACTGCCCTGTGAGCCGACTGAAGGCGACTTCTGGCGAAGACGGGATGGTGCGTTCCCGCGACCTGGCGCGGGCCGTGTCCGCCACGCTCTCGGCGACGCCCTCCGGCGGACGGAGGATCGGACTCCCCCTGGGGCACAACGCCATCTGCGCCTTCTCCCGCGGGTCGGTGAGCGGGGCCGTGAACAGCGGCGGACGGCCCGTGATGGACGGCCTGGCGATCGATTTGACGAGGGAGATTTCTACGTGGAGTCGGCCTGAGTGATGGTGGGGGTTTGGACATTTCACAAAGTTAGCTAGCTCTAAACTAACGCCCACGGTTATAGAACCTTTATGCCACATGGGAATCGAATTGCAAACGAATTAACCAGGCAATCTGATCAAGGCATCTTGCGTTTCATTGTTCTGGAAATCAGTTCATATCGATGACATTTGAGCCATTGTAAGTCTCCTCCTGCTTAGTAGACTTGCGAACACATGATCTAGTCAGATTCCCGCTGAGTTACCCGTAACGGCACCACTGAAAGGTCAAAAAAAGAACAGGTATCTTCTCAAATAAACATTGTGTATCGCTGTAACTGAAATCTATCTGTTGTCCCATGTATCATAAGGACCGCGGACAGGTAAACCGTTCAAGGGGGGGTTCTATTTTTGTCACTCCATTCTCCACGGTAATGGCCATTGGACCACAAATCCTAGGGTGAATTGCATTGTAGGTTGATTTAATGAATGATGAAAAGGAGGATTCGCATTCCTTTCGTAAGGTTTTACGGATGTTCTTACAGTGACTTCTATGCATGTTCCAGTGGGCTACTTGGCATTCTTTTGAACAATATTGAACGCATTTGCATTTGCTGCAATCCTTCAGGGAGCTTAACTCCCATTTATGTGCACAAAAGTCACACACTCCAATTTTGGGCATTGACTTCACATCTGCATACTTTTCATCCAAGCACGAGCAGGGCGTGCGTTCCCAATAGAACTTAATCAATGACCTTCTGCAACCTTGTATTGCATTGCGGACGTGGATGGGCATAAAAACCCCATCCCTGTATACGTCACTGATTGATGGATCGTAGTTCTCTAGCACACTAATAATCATCAGACAATGCCGAGCCATCCCGTCTCGCACAGCAACCCTGTCTTTGTCGACATCTAGAATCCATTTTGTTCCCCAGGACACGAGCTTCTGCACAACCCATTCTCGATTTGTGTCGTCGTTCCAGACCTCCGGGTGCGTGCGGTGAAAAGATATGATTGAATGAAAGGAAGGCGGCGAAACGGTTGACACTATGTTTCTGAGCACCTCGAAAAAGCTTTCACATTTATGAAGGTCATGCGGATTGCGACCAAGGCCTCCATGACAGCAAATATTCCGGACTGTGGGTGGCGACTCTCTTGGGCCGTACTTACTGGCAGCCTTCGTCTTCCTTGCTTGCCCTTTGATGCGCTTCCTCGACGGCATCGTGTTCTTATTATGGCGTTTTTCATCGGACGATAGTTTCTTCTCTGAAAATTTCAGGTGATCTTTCCATCTCTGAAATTTTCAGATCTTCGACTCGTCACCGATAGGGTAAAGCCAAGCACAAGCTCGTCGGCTGCTTATGACACAGATCGAAGATTAAAGTAGTCCTCATCCTCCTCCCCCGGACAGGGACAGGGGCCGCCCTGGACGGCTAGGGCTGCATTATCAAGCATAAGATGCCGCACTTCCATCGCTTTCCTGAGTGGGAGCCTCTTTGCTCAAAGAAGCCGGGGAAATGTTTATTGTGGTTAAGGCTCATCCTTACTTCTTTTGTTTCCGCTACTGAATACTCCAACGACACCATCCCTGTGTAACAGCTCACCAACAACGTCATCCAAGGCCCCACGCAATCGCCCGATCGTGTAGCCACTGTTGCGATTATATTTGTAGAGACCATAGAACAGATCGAAGGAATCGGCGTTTGTGTTCTTAATGAGCTCCAGAACGCTTTGAAAACCCTTCGTGTCGACCGGTGTCGGCTTCAGCCCTTGGGAGCCAAGTATTCGTCCCATTAAATGTGTTCTTTGCCAAGGGTAATGAAAAAGAAACAGGTGACAAAAAACATCCATGCTGCTTGAGAAATTTTGTGCAGCGTTTTGCTTGAGTATTTACATGAATTGTGAATTGGCTGCGTAAGCATCGTGTTCCATGCACAAAAGTGGAGTCATGTTGCATCCTTCTTCTTCCCAAATGCTGCGATAAGGCAAACCTTCATTAGCAAAACATGGCTCACATTGGCAATGGCTGGATGTGCTATCTCACCTCAAAAATCGTTCAATCCTATCCATGCCCTCCACAAATGCCTCGCAATTGTCATCCAATATGCCCTTCGCTTCACAGAAATCCTTCATGCCTTCGGAGGACATCACGTGGTCTTCTTGCCCATCAAAATCACTTGATCTTTCGTAGCTGCAATCATCTAGGATCACCTTGTTGATCCTCGTTTTCTCGTACACGAACGTCTGGCCCTGCCACCCCAACCTGGCCGAGTCCGGCCCGAACATCGGATGCGTGCACAACACATCGCACTCCTCCGGCAAGTTGTCGAGCATTATCTGTCGCGGGTGCTCTTTGACGCTGGCGACGTCCACGATCAGCGGACACGAATCGGCGCCTTTGACTTCCATCCTCCGCCGCAAGTGCAGGACCAAGTCCTTCACCGTGTCCTCGAACGACACGATGGACACGGCGAGGACGATGACGTCCAGGTCCTCCTCGACCACGAACGACACCAGCTCGGACAGCGGGACGAACTTCGCCCCGACCTCCCGCGCGACGTTGGAGTGATCCGTCCGCGACGTCCCCACGACGTTCCCGTACTTCGAGAAGCTCGCGGCGATGAACTGGCCGAACCGGCCGAAGCCCACGACGCCGATGGTCAGGGAACGGGAGCGCAAGACCGCGAGCTTCTCCCTCTGGACCGACGCGAGCATCCGCGCCAGACGGGCTTCCTCCTGCTTGAGCCGCTCGAGGCCGCCGGCGCCGCTGCGCGTCGGCGTCGGCGGCGAGGATGAGTACGAGTACGCGTCGGCGTCGGCGTCGTCCTCAGCGGAGCCGTCCGGCGCCGCGCGGACGGCGACGAAGCCGTCGCCTCCCGAGGAGGCGACGTCGCGGACGCGTTTGGCGCAGCGGGGGGCGAAGGCGAGGGATGGCCTCCCCGCTAAGAGGGCGACCGATAGGAGGAAGAGTGGCGAGCCGAAGAACGTCATCGTCATCGTCGGCGTCGGCGTCGGCGTCGGCGGGCGCTTTTTTGTGTGTTTGTGCGCAAACCGCACAAACGCCACGGCAACGGTCAAAAATAAACAATAAACGTCGCTTGAAATGAAGGTTAGGCATAAGCAAAATTAGTAAAAATTTATATATTGTTCCTACGTAAGGAAATTATGGTCGTAATTGAGTAATTCATTGCCACGTGTAAATGTAATTGCTTTTGTGAGGATCCTAAAAACAACGCCTACCCTACCCAATCTAGGGAAATATCTAGATATGTAGCTATGGTATCGTACCTTGCGACTTGCGGCGATATTAGAAGGCTGTGGCACCTCACTTGATTGAAAGAGCAAGTCTTATCAGAGGATGCCCTCGGATCTCTTGCTCTTACCCGTGCCATAACATCCACGATACGGCCCTCATATTCATATGATTATGATCCCTATTTCACACTCTGATGTTTACAGTACCAATTATTTATATCGCACAGATGGGATCATAAAACATATGAGATATGGGGCTGTCTGCCGGGCAGTCACAGGAAACATCAGGAGTTCACTACACTGTCCTGGCAGGAACTACTACATTCTTAGTCACCCAAGAAGGTATTGGTCCGCGCACACCATCCCCATCATACTTTTTCAGTTCTCGTGACGAAATGCCGACCTCGCTTCTTTTGAAAATGGCCAGCTAGGCCGTCCATGCGCTGTCGGACCTCTCCTCCGAAGGCCTCCCTGGGCGCTGTCACCTATGTTCCCTCCTTTGCCCACCATAGCCACCACACATTGAAACTATGAGGGTGCTATCAAATAAAACAAATTTCCATCTAAATACGTCAAAACATGCTGTAATAATGACAAATTCGTTATGTAATAATTTAGCTATTATTTGGTGAAATTTTGCATTACTTTTAGGCCTACTTAGGGAAAAAAAATGTTAAAAAATAAATCACAAAATTGGTGATCGGTAATTTGATGGGTAATTCCCTTCTCCAGAGCCTATTTCATTACCGCTCGCAACCCAAATGTGTTTTGTGCAGTCTTGTTTGCGAATTTTTCATCCCCAGTGTCTTCGAACACGTGATTATTGTACTTGTATGGGTATCTGTGTCACTTGTGTTTTGCTGTAATTATCGCCGCATTGCGATTCGTTCATTCGTTCATTGTGGTCAAGCTTTGTTCAATATGATTTTTGAATTATTCGTCAGGCAGCGAGATTTCTTATTAATCTAGCTACAAGTGGACGAGGAATGCAGTGGAACACCACAAACAACCCCCAATCTAGCATGTCCTAGCCTTGCAGATACTTGTCTTTAATTAGTAGTTCCTCAACATATATTCACAAGCTCACTTGAAAGTAATAAATAGAACTTTGCTAAAAAACTTGCTTGATGGGTGATATGTTTTTGAGTGCTGACAGAATATAGTCCATGATATTAAAATATAATTGAATTGCTGGGAGATTTAGAGGAAGACTTCAATACATGCCTTTTGCTGTAAACTTTATTTTAAGGACTTTGTGAATTGACAGATTGAATAGTTTCGTATGATTGCATATAAAGCAATATCCTCTCATTTTCTCTTCGAATACAGCAATATGCAAAGATAAATCTTAGATGCTATCACTATTTCCATATTGTTCCATATGAAGGGGGAAGGGAAGTCTTTTGTATCTATGAGCGTTTCAGTGTGAATTATTCTTTTCTACGAGCGTTTTAAGTTGTCTAGTTTGGCCATAGTATATTGTAAGCTCAAAACTAATATCGTTTGATGTTCGAGATAGTTTGTCTAATATTTTAGTTTCTCATATTGATTTAGCCTATTCTCCCTGCTTCGGAAGACAACTGTTTTTTTATCGGGCGACTAACCATGATGGGCCCTCCCCCCATGGCGGTGGACAAACCGGGCATCTGTATCCCTAAAACAGTTGTCATATCTACGCACCGCTAAAATCTATAAATAAACACCGGTTAAATACCGGTTATTTCCATCTCCATGTTTTGTACGCAAGTCATCACCGAATGTCGGTATTGATTTTTCGGGTACAATCGATATTGATTTTCCGACGCGGCCGGTAACACTGCACCGGCGCGTCGGTATCCAAAGACAACCCCACAGTCGATAAACACATACCACAGTCACTGGTCTCAACCTATTATTTTTCTCAACTATTGAATGTTGTTATTACAAATGTTACAAATGCATGCTAATACTGTGAAATAATAATTTTATTTGCTTTAAAAACGATAATTATTTTTATCGTAATGCTCGCTAGTAAGTCCTCTTCCCCAGCTCCCCAACCTCACCTTCTTGCACGCTTTTGTACCCCTACACCTACCTCTTTCCCCCCCATCCTCGGCCGGTCATCTCTCGCTCGCACGTCGCTCGTCCCATTCCCTCCTCGGCTAGTCGTGCGAAATTCGCTCTTCCCCCTTATCCCTGTCCACTATTCATTTTTCCGGCACTCGCTCGCCTTTGTTGGCCTTGTTTTTTGTAGTTAGATGGGAGGCGACAGGTCGTGAGAGCAATCGACAGCGATGAGGGGGGGAGCACAAGCTTTTGTTTCATGTCCTGGAGGCCACCTAACTCCAAAATTAGCCCCCAAACGAGCCAACTGACTAACCTCAGTGGTGGTGCTGCCCAGCAGCAAATCCTGGTGGTCCACCGTCTCCGTATCCCC
>JALLPA010001001.1:0-12214 GCA_036939895.1 Thalassiosira exigua
ACTGTAGGCCTCGCGTTGCGGTATGCGCCAAAAACAACTTAGCAGGATTCCTGTTAAACAAAGTTTTCTTCGTTCAGCATCGACAAATTTTTCCGTTGAGGGTAGTGGCTGACATGGTCTTTGATGGGTAGTAATTTAGTTGCAATTGTCTGAGAGCTGCTTTGTTTTATGAGATGTTGAGGTGATACATAGGCCACGTGGATTGCTCTGGGGGTATTGCTACAGACCAGCAGTAGAAGCGATTCCCCTATCACCAGTTTCATGGGAGCATTCCCGCCGCCATGACAGCTGCCAAAGCAACGAGAAGGATATCTACCTAAAATGGTACACCTTAATCATCCCACACCCTGTTTCTATTATGATCCTCATTGATCATCTTAGCAATGTTGTATCCATGGTACTGAGTTAGGGTGCGTAAAAACAACATTATTTGGTATGAAGATAGTCTCTTTTACTAAAAAAACTTATGTCTGTATAAAAAGGTTTCTTCAAAGTTTCTTTGTCTAATATTAGAAGAAAAAGAATATCTAGGATGAATTGGCAACTGCTTTTTTGGTGCCGACACCTGCCGACACACTATTTTTGCAAGAACATGATGGAAACCAGCGTTCTGTTTTGGGGAGGGGTATTTATTATTTTCACTGGTGAGTACTGACACCAACTGTCCCTGTCGCCAGCTTCACTCGACGGCAATCAACAGCAGCAGTGCTTACAGGAGCAGTTCAGGAGGTGTCAGGTGTCAGGGCGGGCCTGACTGGGGTCGCGGAGACCAACAGGAGTAGCCTCTGGCAATGTGATTGGTCGGGGTAGTGCCAGATTGGGGCGGGACCAGCCGGGTGATGGGGACTGAAGTGGTCTTCAGAGGCTTTATGGGGCCAAGTGCCGAGTACAGAGCTCCCCGAGTGATGCCAGGGACCAAGATGGTGAATGCTGCTGGAGGCCCCGTCCAGCCGGGTGCCAGGTGGTGGGACCCACTGGCGGCTTCCCAATGCAATGGTGGGGAGAGGGGACCTATTGGCAGGCCTGGCTGATGGCCTGCGCTGAGATTTATGGGTGCGCAGCATTGATGGGAGGTTACAGCCCCAGTTGGCAGGTCTTACCCATGGCCAGCTCCAGGACCTCTGGTGGCATGAGAACATTGGGAACACCACGAGGTGCGATGCGGCCGATGCTGTTGGAGTATCAGGGCGGTGATACCAAGCAAGGTTTGCGACTCAAGGAACTTTTGTCGAGTAAGTAAGTTTCCGAGTACGACTCGTTTTTTTCATGGAGCGGGTAAGTAAGTCGTTCAATATTGTTACTCGACTTGTAATATTGGACGAGTTCCGAGTATCAAGTCACGAGTATCTTGGGATCTCCCGCTACATTTTGTACATCGGAATGGGTACAATTTTTTTGTCCTCGTTCAATCCGGCCATTATTTTTGGAAAGTATTTGCATGCGCGTAAAATTGCAAAGATTTTGGCCATTAATGATAACATAATAGACTCAAAATAGTACATTTTTAAAAATAATATCAAAATCCGACAAAATCTTGTCCCTCGGCGCAGCACTCTCGTTCGTTGGCTCTCGTGAAACGAGGGGTTTTGCCCTCTATTTCACGACTCGGAAAAACTGACGAGTATCGAGTCGAGTTCGAGTCATAGCCCTCTAAAATGACGAGTAAGTAAGTCCGAGTTTTTGGGGGCAAAAACTCGTACTCGTGGAGTATTTTTCGAGTTTTGAGTGACGAGTCACAAAAAAGTCGCAAACCTTGATACCAAGTCCGGCAATATCTAGAGAGAGTGGCGATCGAGCGGCGAGGAAATAATGTCGGCGACACGTTTGTGCGAAAGGGCGGGGCCAAGCCAAACCCCAATCACACACTTTCACAAATCAGGCACACGGGGTCACGGCGCCATCGCCAGAGTCACGCGGCAGCGTAGCAACGCCGCTCTCATCATTCCCTTTTCGAGGCGCCAACTCTAGATAACCTGCGCCAACCATGACCATGGCAGCGATACGGGGTCGGTCGACTAGGTAGATCGTAATGCCGCCCCCGACCGCCCGCCACCTCCCGCTACCATAGTCGTCTTGAATGATGGTGGCGGCCAATCTCCAAGGGCTGCTCCATCGCCATCGTAGCAGCCCTCTCACTCTCTTCCTCTTGCGCTCGCGGGGCGGTCACCGCCGGCCGAACTTGAGCGCTGCCTCAAATACAATTGTCCCCAATTCATCCTCCTCGTTTAGCACGGCTGCGCAAAACGATCCTTCCGTTCCCGTTGTGTCAGGGGACCTGGCTACTGTTCGATTGTTGTCGATCAACGACGTTTACGACCTGACCAAACTACCGAGGTGAGCACGTGCCCAATCGAAAGAAGGTATCGTAGATCACATCGACCGATCCACTCACTTTCGCCGATAGATTGGCCTCGCTGATAAGGTCCCAAACGATACCTCCTTCGGCCGTCACTCTGAACGGGGATTTCCTGTCCCCGTCTGCCTTAAGTTCGGTGGACAACGGACGCGGCCATGTCGCCGCCATCCGCGCTGCGGGCGTCACTCACGTCTGCCTTGGAAATCACGAGGCGGATTTACCTTTGAACGTATTAAAGGCTCGGTTGGATGACCTGGGTAGAAGAGGGAAGGTCGTGGTGCTAAACTCCAACGTGAGCGGACTGGGACGTCGTTCTCGTGAAATGGATGTCGTGAGGTCGAATTGCGGCAGGATAAAAGTCGGCTTGATGGGGTTGTTGAGCGACGAAAGCGGGATGTTCCGCGATGGGACGTTTCGGGGATTGAATATTGCGGACACCAAAAAGAAATACGAGATTCTGATAGAGAAAATTGACATGATGGGGAACAAAGTGGATTGTTTGGTGCCGCTCACCCACCAAAGCCTCAGCGCCGACGTTGATCTGGCAAAATGGATGTTGACGATCCAGTCGCGTGTCAAGAAAAAACGACCAACTGGGGGGGTCATCTTGGGAGGTCACGAACACGTCAAGTTTCATGAATTTGTCTCATCAAATGAGGAATGCCACGACAGTTCAGTGCAAATAGTCAAAACTGGCTTTAATGCTGAACGTGCAGCCATTGTTGACCTTCAATTCAACCCAACTACACGCACCCTTGAAAATGTGTCAGTTGACTTCGAAGAGCTAGATGAATGCCACCGACCATGTCCTGTGGTGCAATCTGTTGTTGATAAGCATTTGTCTGCACTGCATGATTTACACGATTACATGGTCTTTGATAAGAAGTCAATGCTTTCAGACTACTTCGTCGAACCGTCTACTGGGGACGACCTGCCATTGTCATCAGAACACACTCGGTATGAGCAAACGACAGTGGGGGCACTATTTTGCACTGCAATTCGATCTGAACTTGAGACTGATGTGTGTATCATAAACGGGGCCCCCATCAAGGCGTCAAAAATTTATGCCAATGGAAGCATGAGCTACGATGACATAAGAAATGAGCTTCCCTTTCCGTTGAAGATGGTAGTTGTTGAGATGACACGAAAGCAATTAGATGAGGCAATTCATTACTCTAGAACTAATGTGGAGAAGGGCAAGTCAGCCACAAAGCTGGATGATGGTAGGGTTGAACGGCGAAGTTATTTGCAAGTCGATTTTGATTTTTGGCGAGGAAATTTTTGCAAAGGCGACAGAAACAATGTCAGTGACGACCAGATACTATCTGTGGCTTTGCCTCGTAACTTACTCAAGGGATTCTGCAAAATACAGCCCCTATGGATCTCCACCATGATCTGGAATCAAGAAATGCTCTGCCAGATGAAGATGATTACATCAAAGCGGTTGACCTTATAGTACGATTCTGTTGCAAAGATCGATGGGCTACAATTGCACGAAAACTATCATTTTCTGATCTTGATGCGAATGATGATGGTTCTCTTAGTCGAGAAGAAATACACACAGCAATCAAAAATGTGTTGGGAGAAGATCCATCTGATGCTTTGGTTAGTGGTATGGTAGATGCAATCGATGAAGATGCCAATGGATTGATTGATGAAAATGAGTTCAATGCAGTGTTGGCAAAGTTGAGGAGGCAGTCATAGCAACGAGTGGTTATAAACATGCAATAATTTAATAAATGCCTTCATGTATTATGAACAAAAATGACTGCTTGAAAAGCCGGATGCGTGAGTGGGGATATCCAACGTTGGTGTGTACCATTCTAGGCAGGGCTTCATGGTGAAGAGAAAGGCATGCAAATTGCAATGGTGGCGAGCAGTTTTTAGATTTTTATCGAAAATTATGCCAAATGGCATTGCGTGCACTGTGTTGTGTTATGATGCGTAACATATCTACCAACTCTAGGCCCAACAATACCGTAGTTTTGGTGAACTCTTTTTGGCAGAATTTTCTTGATTCTGCTTCGAGAATCCTAAAACACAACCTATGTCAGTAGAAGGATTTTGGTTTAGGTGACCACCCATCTCCACCACTTTCCAGGTTCAAAACATAAAAAAGGTGGCCAAAGTTGGACCATCTTCCAACTTGAACCATCAAGTAACAAAAACCTATAGACCTTGGTTTCCTTCCAAAAATGCAGCAGGATCCCTAATAGATATCGTATGAGAAAATATTTTTCAATGATAAGATAGGAATGTTCATGGTTGAGATGTCCCTGCCATGAAAATTGATTACTACTTTGTTAGTACGTCATCATCATATACCCAATGTGTCTTTTGAACTAAACATTTGGTTCAATAAACAGTGCTTTAATTTGTTAGATTGAAGTAGAGAGCATGGGTGACACAACAGTGACTTTGACTTTGGGTGTTCAAACCATATTGCTTGCAATGTTGTTTTATTACAATGAGTCAAACTGATTAATTGGAAATACCCCCGTCAGTTCAAGCACAATGATGTGCCTGTGTTATCAAGCACCATATTCGTGTAGTGCTTCAATAATCTGACAAAGCTGAGGAGTGGATGTTCAAAAATCAAGCATGGCTGGGATGAATCTTTTAAAAGAGACCAGTTTCAAAAAACTCAACGGGGAGAAAGTTTATATCATCTCTCGAGCTCAGACCCAGATCTCTAGCATGATAACAATGATAGATACTTCTGTTTCAGTAATCAATCTGGTACCTGATGACTGCTATTAACTATCTCTGGAATGTATTTATGTATTCTTTTGAACTCTGGTAGTGGTAGTTTTGATTAGTATGAAAATTACCCTTCCGGGAAAATTACATAAAAAATTACAGGTTTTGAGCAATTCTACAACCAAAAATAGGCAAGCTCTAATTATTGGTGTTTGGAAACTGCCCATTGCCAGGCCCTTGTGATTTGTTAATTGATGCTTGGCACTTGAGCTAGAGCT
Source organism: Thalassiosira exigua (assembly GCA_036939895.1). NCBI lineage: Eukaryota > Bacillariophyta > Thalassiosirophyceae > Thalassiosirales > Thalassiosiraceae > Thalassiosira > Thalassiosira exigua. The sequence goes on from JALLPA010001001.1 coordinate 5,335, forward strand.
AGAGAACAACTGAAAAGACGAAATCTCCAACTTAGGTAAGACTTAGGATATTTCTTTACACTCATGTGTTGTACACACAACATCAATAAGAATGATCAAATATTATGAGGCCAGAATATAGTATATTCAAGAGGTGCTTTGACTCATGTGACTAGGTGTGATGGGCCATATGTTGTCTATCATTAGACATATATGGTTTTTATAAAGAACTAAAGACAGGCAGGTAACGCTTTAAAGCCTGTATTCAATTGCTATAGTGTTTGGTTTGGAGATTTCTTGCAGTGTTGCAATAAATGCAATAACAATACCCAGCACATATCATTAGTTTTTTTACTTTGACTTAATCAGTCTAGCCCAGCTCTTGGTCATAACTATGGCAGCTCAGATTTTCATATTTTTTTCTAAAATAGTTTGATGCATTGTCGCTGAATATCATGATCTGGTCTCAATCCTGGTCACAAATTTCCATACGGGGGACTTTGTTTCCACCCGAATTTTTCTTGTTGAGAGTTACATTGGATTCAAAATTACGAATTACGATAACCCTTCACCAGTATCTGTATAAGGCAAGTCCCCACCAATCATCAGACTAGGTATATGTTATTAATGTCAATATGATAATGTTCTGTTATAACATTTTTTCTAGTTTGTCAGTCAGCTTTTGTAGTGGCCTCTACAGTGAAAGAGCTGCCCACCGTTTCTGCTCAACTTACATGACAGGCAAAAAGAAAGCGATATAGAAGGTAACCAATTTGTTGTCGGTGTTATGTTTGGGTTGCTCATCTGTACATCACTTGTTGGTGCTCACTATCTTGCTTGCTTGCAAGCCATGTTCCACCAAAAACATATGATTGTCCAAGTCAATTAGAACATTTATATTCGTACCTGGACGACAATATTGCAGAGATTCATACCACAAGAAAGCAATAGATAAGGTAGCAATGTTGTTGTTGTTGCTGTATTTGTGTTCCCCATCTGTACATCACCTGTTGATGCTCACTATTTTGCTAGCTTGCAAGCCATGTGATGGTCCACCAAAAAACATTTTATTGTCCAAGTCAATTGGACAGTTTATGTCCGTACCTGGATGACTATACTACAGATATTCATATTCACCAGGGTCATGACAAACAACAGTGCATTACCTAAATAAAAACTGAATAAATGGTAATATTATTGGTTCTACCTCCTGGTACAACAGGGCTTTAGCCATGACATTCCATTGCTACGAAACTTGTAGCATATGTGCTCTGATAATTGTAAATGTGCAAAACAGCTTAGATAACAAGCTCTCCACCGGGTACTTTGCAACATCCAGCCAAAAATATACTCTCTATGAAACCACACCATTGCAAGTGTGAAAATATTCAAACACTTACAATTTAAAGTTTTCATATCCAGTTTTATCGACAGTCGAAGCTCTAGAATCAACAGTTCATAATCGACGAAATAAAGAGATGATGAAATGACTTCTTCTTCCTCTTTCACCTCTCAGACGTTGATTGTCTGAGTTTCTCACGACCCGATTCTCTGAAATGGGCTCGATGAATCCTACAAATGCATTGAATTGAACGGAATTGCTTTCACGGAACCTTGATCTCCTCCCCCGGGCTTTCATTGGACGCCGTCTTGACTAACTTCAACTCGAGCGCAACCTCTTCATTTACGAAGAAGAACCAGTTCCAACGCTTGAAACGGAACCGAACGAAGAAATGATCTTTCCATTCCAAACTGACAACTGAATCAATCATGGGCTTCTGCAATGGGAGATTCTGTGGGGAGCAATGACAACAGGGAATTGGCAGCAAGGACAAGCAGAGAGGGAGCATAGCTAGCTGGTTGGACTGTAATTCTATTGGCATGTTAAGTGCTGCATATAAAGCGTGTTTAGGGAAGATTGGTCGGGGGAGGCCAGCAAATCAGAGGGTCGATACACAAACACTATTTCTACAGAGACCTAGCAAGATAGCAATGGGGATGTTTAAGTGTACGGGGACACGGAGATAGATTGGTACTATTGCCATATACACGGAGCCCCTGCCCTTGATCCTGCTGGACTTCAAGGCATATGGCAACGTGCGGCTATGATGCTTTGACCTGCCACCCCGGACCAGCAAGAAGTGTCACAAGATGAAGCAAGTAGCGACAAAGGCTGCCTTGTCGACCATCATGGGATTAGAGCAAAATATCTACCCGGACGTGAAGGTGGAGCTATGGAATATAGGGACGAGGGCTTAATGTGGCGAAGAGGACTTGATGGCATCAAGGAGCCTTTTTGCATTTCTGGACGCGCCTCCGTCCCCATTGAGGGAGTCATTGATGATGGTGCAGCTTACCTTCAAGCTTTTCTTGGTATAGTCAGGTATGATGCCGCTTGCCAATCCAACACTCCATTCATCACCTGCATGGCGCTCTTTAATGTCATTGGCAATATCTTCCGATAGACCGCCAAAGGCGGGGACTTCACTGCCCCGCGTGTAGTAGGTGAATAAAAAGCTTATGAAGGTTTGCAAGTGTGTTTAGTCCTGGGGACTAAATAGGAGCTCTCATGAGCTCTCATATTCTAAGATGAAGCTGAATTGAAACAACTGTTACAGGTTCTTCATGCTACATCTGTGCAAGGAGGGTACAAGTGCATCAGATCGAAGGTTTTCCACTAGACGTCTTTCCCTCACAGTGTTACTCGATATGGAAAGATGCAAACAACTCCGAGCCATCAAGACTGTGTGTCTTGAGAGTGCCAAAGTGCATGTTCCCAATTCAGTTGGATGGAAATGGAATGATGCAACGATTCCAGGCCATCGAGACTGAGTGTCTCAAGAGAGAGCGCCAAATGCATGTTCCCAATTCAGTTGGTCTCAACGGAAGTATGCAACAGACTCAAAGTCATTGAGACTGCATTGGCTTGACAGAGTGGTAAAGGTCAGATCTCCCTCCTTCCCTCCCCTGACTCAGACAGGATTCGAAAATGTTCAATCATTTGAAATTCTTGATGATTTGGCGGGTTATCGGCGCTTGCGCTTCGGCGCTCCATGAGCATGACAGGACGTGTGTTATTTTTGCTTTCGTCGGCTTCTGCGCTTTGGCGCTCCAGTGATTTTTCGGCAGAACGGCGGTTCAGGTGCCTTGGTTGAAAACTCGTGCTTGAACAACTCTCACATTGGATGTAAGATTCAAAAAACAATTTGGTTTTAAATCTTATCAGAACAGAATTTGGCGCAAGAAATCCACACACTTGGGCACTCCAGGACTATTGTGTTTTTCAATACCCACCCCATGATCCGAGATGACCAGAGTCATCCCAACAGCACACGAGACTCGAGATGCTTTGCCCCCCACAATGGCTCCACATAATGAATTTGATGGCGTTTTTTTACGCTTTGACATCGGCTCAGACTACGAACACAGACACGAAGATGGTTTCCATCAACAGCTCGTGGGTTCGGCCGGCGACTCAAACGTTGGTTCACGGCGCAAGAAAAGAATCAGCCGGTGGCTCGGATGATAGCATGGCCGGAGGGTTGTTGACAACTTGACACGCGACGCTGAAAGGTCAAAAGATGGTTCCATCTATGGTTCTGTCAATTGCTTCGGCAACGGCACAAGAGATGGCTTCGCCAGCGACTCCGACGATGCTCTACCAACGGATCTGACAAGGGCGCGGTTGATTGCTCCAACGACTGCTCCATCCGGTGATGGCTCGAGTCGATGGCTTGAACTATGGCTTGGTCTATGGCTCAAACAGTCACTCAATCAATGGCTTGGCTGACAACTTCGACAACAGCCCTGGTGGCAACTTGATTGATCAACTGCTCTAAACAATGATTCAGACAATAGCTTGATGTGGTTCGGCTCGCAGCCATTGGCTTGGGCAATGGCTCAGTTTGCGACTTGGTGCAGCTGTCGGCTCAAGCGAAGGCTCCATCTTTCGCTTTGATGTTGATGTTGGCTTGGACGCTGTAGAGAGCAGTTCGTCCACCTACAATTCCTCGGATCATTGTTCAGTGCCGACGGTGAGGGCACCCACACTGAATCGCATGACGGCTGCAGCGCTTTCGTTGCTCGTTGTCTGGGGAGAGTAAGTCAAATGTGTGGCTCGTGTGATATTGGATGGCAGCGACAGCAGCGCCCGAGATGGCTTCCTCAGGACCAGTCTATGTGGGCTGCTCCTGATCCGCTCTATCCCCCCTCTACCGCATCGCGCGATTCAGGGACGGAAAAACGTCTGTCACGACGTGGCTTTTCTTGGCCACAGCTGGGATGATGGCTACAAGTGACAGAGCGCCGGATGTGGGGCTTGGAATTGCTGAGGCGACTGCACTCTGGTCTTCGGGCTTGGTTGTTGCCAGTGGGCTGGGGCGTGTTGCTATTGGAGCAAAAGGTCGGGTACTAGGATCCTTGGATGTGATGGGTGATGGTTGCCCGGCAGAGACTCAGACACACACAATCGTCGGATTCCATGTATCTGATGCTGGCTCCGTTGATAGCTCCAACTACGGCTAAGTAGATAGCTCCGACGATTTGTTTGATCTTGCTTTGACAATGGTCTTTGGGCATGGTGATTGCAGGCGGACGGGGGCGCTTTGCTGTCGGATTAAGCGGCGGTATTTCGTTGGTCATCATGCTTGTTGGCAGCTGGCGCGCATCGTAGTCGATCCGACGGCGGAACATTGATCGCCAGGCTTATGTGAGTTGTAGAAGAGGCGGAGGCTCCGGCACAGGCAATCACACGATGCCTTTGGCTGATGGCTTGGTCGATGGACCAAACGGTGGCTCGGCTCTTCGACAACAGCTCTGGCAACGGTTATATTGATAGTTTCAACGTTAGCTGGACTCTTGCTCTGTCTACCGTTGGGACTCCTGCTCTGAGGCTCAAAAAGTGACAGGTCATGAGGCCTTTAAGAGCAGCAGCTGTGCAATGACGGTGGTGATGGCGACAACCACCGCAAGAACTATTGGTGAGGCCACATCCGGGCAAAACGCCCAACAAGGCCTTCTTTCATTTATGTCCGAAGGGAGTTCTTTATGTCGCAAGAAATTGAAATGGAATGAAGTACTAGTTCCGGCAGAGAGCGTTTTGAAAATGGTATCTCATAAGTACTGGTTCCTCTGTGGAAGTATAAGACATTGGGCCAACGGGCAGTGACGGGAAATGTGCTCCAGGGGAAGCAAGTACCGGATACAGGCTCCAGAGGGGGCACTAATTCGGACTCCAGGGGGAGATTTGGGATTTGGCTGACAGAAAAGCAGCTTGGCTTGGTCCCAATCTATCTTTTCCGAGGGGGAGGGCAGTAGGTGAATAAAAGCCTACGAAGGTTTGCAAGTGTGTGTAGTCCTGGAGACTAAATAGAAGCTCTTATGAGCTCTCATAATGTAAGACTAGCGGCGCTTTGCGCCACTAGTAATGTAAGATGGAGCTGAATTGAAACAACTGTTACACCTTGATGAAGTCAACCTTCGACTCCATGGGACTGTTTAGAGACCCGGATCCCATCGCTGCAGAGGGGTTGTATGGGCCAGACCGACCGCCCGGGATGATGCAAAGTGGCATCCCTTGAATGAGTCCATAGTTGCGCCAATGTTTATGATGTAATCTCTCGTGGATGACTTGCATTACCCGGCGTGAGGAATGATATCTGCGTCCTTGCTTCTGTTCTTGTGGACATCGACGAGGATGCACAATTTCATGGCACGATTGAACAATACTTCAAGTTCTCATGGATGGAATCATACGGCCTCTACATGGAGAACAGTGAAAGCAATCTTCCCGCGGGGATGCAGCGTAATGTATGGGGAAGATCACGAGGCAATCCACGCGTCACCCCTCATGGTATCTCAAAGATAATATGGTCTACTACCCCGAACTCGAACTTGAACAGGAACGTGCAAGTTCGACGCAGACTATAGAATAGTCTTACCTAAGTTTCCTTAGGTTCAATGCCTAGCAAAAACTTAGGTTAACCTATAAATGCCTAGCAAAAAAACTTAGGTCAACCTAATTTTTTTACTAGGAGGGCTCCTAGTGAAATAACTTAGGTTAACCTATGTTTTTTTGCTATGCATTTATAGGTTAACCTAAGTTTTTGCTAGACATTGAACCTAAGGAAACTTAGGTAAGACTATTCTATAGTCTGCGTGTAGGCCTTCAAGCATCCCATTTCGACCGGCTCAATATAGTCACAAGTTTGGCGAAGATGGCATGATCAGTCGTCGGTGCCAACTTTTCATACCAGTCAAGTGATACATCCATTAGCTCTGAAATACTAATCAAACGCAATAACGAAAGGCCCATGGAGTTCACATTCTTTCAAAAAAAGCTGGGCACACCCTCGCATAGGTGGCTGGAGCATTGCAGGCATTCCCCCAAATTTTTTCTTCCTCCTCCGTGAGGGTACATAACCGCGGACAGCTTGAAACAAAAGTCCATCTGGAAGCACGGGGCGGGGGGAGGTGGTGGGCGCCGGCCAAATGACCCTGGCTCCTATGGCTTCGAAGTATGACGTTGCATCAATTTTCCAACTCAACCAATTGAACTTCACATAGCCCTATGCTGTGGCAAGATCCCTTTCCTTCTTGCAAAGGTCGGACATCTCTGGTCTCATAATGGTGGCGATAACAACCAGGCACTTCTGCGCCATGCTCGTGAGACACGTATCGTAGCCCCACGTGATGCTGCCTGCCATCCGCTAGATCATCTGTGAAACAAGACTACAGGGAAGTCGCCTTGCACAGCCCTTGATTTGCTAGGATCGGGGTATTAGACCATCGTTTCAGTGACACCGTTTCCACAAAGCATAATCGGGGTCCCATGTGAGGTGGATATAGCCCCGATGTATTGCTGCGAGCACAAGGCAGGTGTGTGAAAGCCTCCTGGAGTATC
>JALLPA010001002.1:0-12209 GCA_036939895.1 Thalassiosira exigua
AGTACGCAACAATAGTGCGTTTGATACCAAGTACTTGTTCGAATTGCTCTGCGCAGTATTTTTCGTAGAGCTCTCGAATTTTTGGTCTCGGCATATCGTCGGGATGATATTCAATATGAAGTATCATTTGCTCTCTGACCTTCCCCCATGCATTTGTCTGACCAAATGGTGATGGAATGAGGAGAATATTTAAAAATAAGGGAAATGAGTACTCACCTTTCTCGACATTTCCGGGGGAGGGGACAGGGCATAGAAGGGCTAGGTTCTGATAGGGGGGAGTGGAATTTTGGAGGAGATGAGAAGGCTTAGCTTTCCCCCTCTTAATCATTTGGCTTCTTTCAAGAAGGTAGGGGCACCATGAATGGGGGAGAGGATATTATTGTGCGGGTTGCAGAGCTTGATGCTGGGCTCTACGTGGAGGGGACTGCAACAGAGGGGTTCAGACATGGCTCGGCGAGACCTACCTAGATAGATGGGTTCGTCGGTGGGTGGGCTCAATGCGGCGGTTGTCAGGATCGACTGGGCGGGCTTGGGACCTTGGCACCAAGAGCGGACAGGCTTGCCTCAACATGTGCGACTTGGGTTGTGGCAGCCTTGCTCGAGGATAGGTCTGGACGTGTTTGGAGTGGTTGGGTTCGGATAAACTGCAGATGAGACGGGCTCGACTAGGCAAACTTGACACCTTGGTGGTGCTGATGGGGCTTTGACTGCCGTTGTTGCCAGCGGGTGGGCTCTACTCATTGGGTGGGCTCGGTGCGGCGTGAGCCGTGATGACTTCCTCAGTGGGTTGGGGACTTGATCTTGATGGACATCGCCTCAACCTTGGTTCTCAATGGGCTTGATGCAACGGAGCCGGGCTTGACTTTGTGGGTGGGCTTGGGGCCTTGGCAGGCAACATGGCCTTGATGGGCTCGTCGAGCATCCTTGGGTCGCGGCAGTTACGGTTGAGCAATAAGGGCACACGGACTCAGCTGCAACAGGGCCAGCTTGATTTGACGGGCAGGCTTGGGCTATAACGGCCTTGACGGCCTTGACAGTGGTGTTTCTTGGAAGGAGGAGGGATGAGGGCACATGATCATGTTGGAGGATGGCGTGGCGGAATCTGTGTGCATCGAATAAAAAAGTCAATAGAAAAATATTAGGCTGGCACGTTATCCCTGGCCTGATGGAGAAATGGCCTACCACCTGTCCATTGTTGGCCCTCTAGTGAATACGAGGTGATCACAGGAGTGGTGATCACAGAAGTGGATCTGATAATTACTTTCAAAAAGGTGTTTATGCATGAATACGTGTTTTTTACCCAAAACTTTGCCGTATTTACACGTGTAATACTGATTTTTTGTCCGTGTTGTTCATAAAATATGATGTTTTTATGAAAATCCCGTATCTAAAATATTGCCAAAAGTAATCTTGGCAATTAGTTTTGGCAACTTAGAATGATGATCATAACAGTGTTTTACCAGCCCCCTCCTCCCCCAATCACCTCCGTGCTGGGAACATTCCCGGCCTATGTTAGTGCCCAAAAACAAAAGATAAGTATCACCCCTCTGCTACCTGGAGGATGACCTTGTATTAGTATCTTTGGGTGCCATTGGCAGCAACCCAACAATGTGATGACAGAGCCTACAGATTTTCCCTCTCCTGTCATTCAGCAGGTTAAATTTAGATCAATTACTAATAGTAGGTAACAATATCAATACGAAATCTCCAGTAAAATAGGTGTGTGGTGCTGCCACAATAGTAGCTGATTTTGATTGCAAAGGTTGTGAATGAACAACGTTGTTGCATTTTTGCCCATGACTTATCATAAAAGAGTAAGCAACCGACCACTAGTTGGATGTTTGGCATGTTTGGGGTAAGAAGTAATGCATAACATTTTTCTCGCAGTGATTTCTGTATTTAGAACACTTACCCTACAATCTGCCATCCATTTTTCACCCTCCAGTATATTAATGTCAATATTTTCATGACAGTGTGCTAGATAAATTTGACCGGAACAAGATAAATTTGACCCATATCATTTTTCAGATGTCTTCTAGCATTGGTGAACATTCAATTCTTATTCCTCAATGATTCTTTTCGTGAGTTACAATGATTTTCTACGTTGTTGACCTTGCATTTTGGTGATGAAATCATGTACAAATGCCTCTAACTCTTAACCTTAAAAGAGCATCTTCCTTTCATTTCACCTTTCTGAGAGCTTTTCTGTGACCTACAAGAAAAGCATCCCCTCCCGTGTTTTACCATCCATGACAAAAACGTATACTACTTTTGAATAGCATAAACTTAGACAAGATCCCCCCTCCTTGTCGTCAACAGGCACTAGTTTTTCCAGAACAATTAGTTTCAGGGGGAGACATGGATACCTAAGGGCATCATAATTGATGCTTATTTTACCTTTTCACAATGCACGTTCAATGCGAATGATTTGTTTGGCATATGTGTGGGTGAACTAAATGCCAATGAAAATATGGTCAGTATAATAGTTTTGGTGTATCAGAATGAGTCAATAGCGATGTTAATCCTTTTCTTGTTTGGTTGGTTAGAGGTTGTCTGACATAGGGTGCATCATGGATGTGGGTGTCAAATGGAACAATGTCTCATGGCTTTTGTTGTTACACATTGTATCCAAAATGATCCTTTGATACGAGGATCATGTTGAGGCAAAATTACATTGTTGCTGTTTAATCTGTCAACTTAGCTCACAAAGGGATCATAATATGTCTGGATCAATGACAATGTACTTATTACTATTGTTTTGTTGATTTAACTCACAAGAGCCACATTCATTTCATTATCTCGGGTGTTGTCTCATTAGGTAACTGCTGCTCCAACACATCCATCTATAATTTATACATCACTCAAAATCAAGTAATAATATATTTTTATCATGGTAGAAAATATGACCTGTTGTAAGCATGGTTATTGATCCGAGATTAGGAAGTTCAAATAAGACAGCATTGTGTGATGAGCTCCATAATATTCATTCTGATCAATTCAATTGACCTAGCGTAATGATGATTGTCTTTGCTGCTTGTTGTTTGAAGGGTTAGATATTCTTTTGTCGTGACACCAAAAAGATAGGTTTCCATCCCAGCTCATCTAGGCACGAACCGTACGTGATCACGGATTGCCAAAAAACTCTCTCTCTCGCTAAAAGAAGGTGCAAACATAAAATCGACCGGAGAATTTGGCCTAACTTTTACCCAACATCCACCCCCACGAATACCCTCTGATTCCAAATGTCATGGTGAAGGCCCAATCCTCATAAAGAGTAGATGGGGCTGTTACTTTGAAGTGTGACATTGGTGGCGATCTGGTCCCACTACGGCTACGGTTGGGATACTGGAGGGCATTGAGCGGTCAACTCTCTATTCGTTTGCTCATTCTATTGTGCAGCTGGGTAGATAAAACCTCCGACCTCACGCCAGATTGCACAACGCAACACACAACTGATGACATGCAACGATACAAGACAACTGCGGCAAGATCATGGTGTCCGCCACGTTGACATCCATGCTGCAGTCCTATGAGGCGCTGACGTACTGTCTCTGGTGTTCCCAATTCATTGATTTGATTCATCGCCGTTGGGGCACAAATACTTTTGTAGAGGTAGTTCTGCTGGGCCAATTACGGCAAAAAGACATGCCTGTGATCACAATGATCTCAGGCATAAATTGCTTGTTGGTACCAGTGAGAGAAGCACCATGGCCAACACTATGTCTCCATTTCCGTCGTACCAACGGGGGCCAATCATGTTCAAGCATCAACAACTCAAGAGACCCTTAATATATATATAGGCCACGAAGTATTTTTAGAAATCAAATAAATATATTTTTATTTGCACAGATCATAGTGTACCTACATATCTTCCGTTGGCTCAGAAAATTGCCAAAAATATATTTTGCCTTGTTGATTTTAGACCGTGCCACCTACGAACTACGAGCGTCTGACATTGTACCGGGATGAGCTGGGATAGGAACATAGTATCCAATAGTATGGGTGTCAAATCTGGCAATGTATTGGTTCTAGAATATTTTTTAACCCAAAATTATCCTACCTAGTATCCAAGAAATTGTCAAATATAGTCAAGGATGTTAGACACGTTCTTTCTTGCTTTTATATTGGCCTAGTAAAATGTGCCAGGGAGGCAATCTATTGTGGTGGAACTCATTGTATATTTCTTTTGCTGCGAGTTAGAATTAGATTTTGTCTGATATTATACATCATAACATTGAAGGGTCAAACAAGGAGTTTTCATTGTTTTAATTAAAAAAAACATCCAAATTCATCATAGCATATTAGAAAGCTTAAAATGATCAATAATAAAGTACATTTGTATGCATTGTTGTTTCATTGACGCAGCTCATACACAAGCTTTCATCCCTCGCCGATAAGGGGGCTCGGAATCGGGGGGAAGGTGCTGTAAATATAAGTAGAGGTTGCAAATAAGATTGGGAAGGGGGACAGAGCCTCTCACCCCTAGCCCTTCCATGTAGGAAATCAAAAGCATCGTCAAACGAAGCTTAGATGGTGGTGGTATATTGTGAATAGGTGCAATACACTGTATGCATAGTACAATAATAATAATACAGTGCAGATGTGGCATTCGGTGCTTTAAGCTGAAGCTTGAATTTCAATTTTGACTGTGTTTGAGGGCCACATTTAGGTGGTGCAACTTAATTTCATGTAGAAAATAAAAGTATCCCTTATCTGATTTGAACCTGATGTGGTGTTTTTAAAGGTACAACAGTCAATTCAACCTATCCCAAGGACAGAGTAAATATAGAATCTAGTACGTACATCTCCTTAATCACCTTTAGCTCTGCATAACTTCTATTGCACGATCAGGAACACTGTTTCGTAAAGATAGATTCAAAGTAACCAGAATGGTAGCTGGTGAGTGCAGCTGTAAGGTGGCTTGATAAGTCGGGCATAATGAAGATGTTAGTTCAATTTTATACTGTAATCTTCTGCAACATGTGATCAGTTGGCATCAGCAATTGATCTTATTCTCGGACGCTGTCATTTCCAAGCCAAGGCACGTGAAGGCAGAATAAGAGGGTTTACAAACAGCTTTGACCGCACACCTATTTTCGCCACAGTGCCACGAGTGCAAAGGGTGTGTGATTACGCGTGTGTCTGCTTTTAAAGAATAGTGTCTCTCGGTCGTCGCCCGCCGCACACCAGCATTGTGGTGGGAAGCATTCAAACGTTTCTCTTCAATTCTTTTTCGGTTATGAATACCTTGAAAGTTGAAAGCAATATTTTTTGGGGAACCAATAAGACAAAGGATGAAGATGACTGGCAATGAAGGACAGATGCCAAGTCTGAAGAGGCCAATGATGAATTTGGTGCAGTCATTGATGTCATGGGCCGGATCTCAAGGAGATGGTGGCTGATTCTGAAAAAAGTCTTTGGCATATGAGGCCTTGGATGATAGTTGAGGCTGTAGCAGAGGCAGTCACAATCCACTCCATTGCAATCATGGATACTAGGAAGATTATGATGAGGTGGAGGATGGCTGTCTTGGTAAGAGTTAGAGCCTTCAAAAGTGACAGGGGCAACAAAATTGTTTCGGTCATTGATCGCATGATCTTTACATAGTTCTAATCACACAATCACTCATTTATTGGACCGCCAAAAACTTATAATCTATCTAGGAGACAAGATATAGTAATTTGAGCTGCAAACTCTTTTATGATTAACGTTTTGATCGTACCAGTTACTGCTACCTAGTAACTCAAACAAAAATTAACTCTCCCTCAACAATTGCATGCTCAATATCACTTGCTTGAGATGTATTGGTTATGAATTATGAGATGAAAATGACTTGGTCAAAAATAGGATTAGCTACCACCCTTTCTGAAATAATGTGCACCTGCCCCAATATTATCAATTTGTGATGTTAGATACCCCAAGCAATACACCCTAAATTTTCCCTATACCCCCCAATAATCATATCAACACTAGTCAAAGTTTTCATGCCCCTTGAGCAACTCCGTATCTATGTATCTATGTACATAGCAGGGTCACAGTACATAATAAGGATATCTGCAAAATATTTTGCTTATACCTCCCATTTAAACCAACACTAGTAAAGAATAAATATTCCCTGATGTGGTTATCATTGTATTTCACTACAATGAATGCTGATTCAACTGCAAATTGAAAAGAGGAGTAATTAGAGAGAAATAAGGTTCGGGGTTTATGGGAAAAGTTGAAACACAATATCAATATTAAGGAAATGATTTTTATACAATGGCCACTGCTCATGTTTAACTAAAAACAAACCATGGATGTATTCTCTTGTCAGATGAATAATCTTGTGCAAAATATTCTCTGTTGATAAAATCCTCATCAACAATTAGAGAATCTATATTAAGAGCACCGTTGAAATGGATTTCAAAAATCCACTGTATTGAGAATTTTTTTCAATATCATAAAATAAAGTGAGCAAAATCATTACAATCTGATATTGACGGCTATGAAATGCCAAGCTTTGAACACCTGGAATGTTACGAGCTTAGTGTACTTGATCAAAAAATGCTCAGAACCACTATTCGCTCATTCCCTCCGCCCCCGCCTTAGCAACCTCCCTATTGAAGCATCTGTGGGAGAAAAGTCAAAGCCGAAGGCGGGAGATGCAGTACTGTTAATTATCTTCCTGTGCAAAAATAAATAATTAAACTCACCTCTCATGATCAAGCTTTGGGGCTGAGAACCAATGACAGCCGACCAGGGCCAGGGGTTGTTCCGAGCCAAGGGAGAAAGAATCAGCCTGAGCCGGCCACTGCAGCTGTGAAGGACCAACCGAAGGCAAAAGTGAACGATAAATTTCCCGAAAATTTCACTTCTCGTCTCACCTTGTATTGCACTGTGATCCTTTGGACGGAGGTCGTCGGGATAGCCGACTGGAGCCGACGGAGAACGGGCGTCACCTCGTTTGTGGGGAGTTATGGGTGGAAAGTGTAGGAGCCGACGGCGGAGTAGTAGGTTGTGCCCAACGTGGCAGGTCATGGCACGGAGGTGATTCGTTGTTCGATAACAGGATGGAGAAGTAATTCGATGTGGTGGCCCTGGCCGGCTGGGGGGGGCAGCCGCACAGATAAATACGAACAACAGCGCACTGTTGTTTTGCTTTTGAGGCAATGGCCCGCTAGCTTGTGAGCTTAAAATGACGATGTGTAGGTAATAATTTCTACAAAACATTGTGTTGAAACTTGGCGCAGGAGCAACGACAGCGCAAGGTTGTGAACGATGAGTAATGGCAATTGGTTTAATTTTTGAAACCTGTTTTAAAATTAACGTAAGAATTAATACAAATTTTTAATTTGACAGTTGGCGCGTGAAAGAGTGTGCCGGAATTGATCAATAGAGTGGGCAGGGGAAAAGATTTTGTTTTGTGGAGAAAGTGATTTTGATAATACCCAAAAATTCCTGGATAAAAGTAGGAAGTTACAAGACAGTAGATAAGTGACTGCCACTGGTTTCAAAATCTTCTACCAGTTGATATGAGCTGATATCAGCTGCTAAACTTGATAATAGGAATATTATTTACACAATATTATTTATTTATTATTCAATAGTAGAAAGTGACTGGGTCAGTCTAAAGTGCCTTTTAGAGGATGGATGGTGCTCATGCTTGATCAGCTAGACATAAGAAGAGTATATATCTGGCATCCCTACTATTAGTAGTACTACAACAAACAAAGATTTTTTCCCTATGCAATCCTGAAGATACTGGCTGACATGATGCGAACTATCATGCCTAATTAAAAGGCACATCTTGTTGTCTGCAGTAAATTGTCATTTGAAGTTGGCAGGGGTCCAAGTGACACTTCTCTAGGACATCACAGGGGAGATTTGAAATGCAATATTTATCTGCATTGTATTGGTGAAGTGTCTGCATGATAGAAAGGTAACTAAGAGGTATTTATCAGCTGATCATCATATTTAGGGGTGGGGTCGTGGGCAGTTTTGTGGGATATTTTCTCCAGGAAACCTTTAGAGACAAGCCATTGATTGTTGATCACCGGTGAACAAGCTGTTGGAAACACTAGACCGCTACCAGCTGTGTGTACTAATTTGACTCTGTATGAAAAATCTGCAATTTATACTCTAATTATGATGTATTGTAGGAGAGACGAGAATCCTGGCACATGCAGTAGTTTGAACTTGGAACATTTGCCAAAACATACCTGCTACACCTGAAAGAGTTGAAAGCAGCAATATGATACAGAGTAATTCTTGCTTAT
Organism: Thalassiosira exigua; assembly: GCA_036939895.1. Taxonomy (NCBI): domain Eukaryota; phylum Bacillariophyta; class Thalassiosirophyceae; order Thalassiosirales; family Thalassiosiraceae; genus Thalassiosira; species Thalassiosira exigua. Next base: position 8,259 of record JALLPA010001002.1, read on the forward strand.
AGTAGTTCCATTATAACAATAAAAAATATGCAGGGACATCCGTGACAAACTCAATATTTCACCCAGGACACAAACACAAAACACAATGATTTGAATCAATATCCCAATCTGAAACATGCTATATTTGCCACCCGTTGCCATACAAGGACGTCTTCATTGACCCATCAGGATGCAATTCTAGGGAAAACATATGTGTCCATGATGTAAGAGCCATCCCCCTATTCATTCCTTAATGGATAATCAACTACACAATTTCAGTTTTATTGCCAATAGAATCAGGAAGGACTTTATTACAAACCTTTTAGATTGCACAACATCAGATAAAGGAGGAACATTACATTCAATGTTAATAAGGCACGCAAGCAAGATAGTGAGCTCCTACTTTTACAATGCATGTATATTGCAGTGAGGATATGTTGAAGGCACCACTTTTAAATAAAAAGATTGTTTGTAGCAAATTGTTGCAAAAAGTCCATCAAAATTATAATATCAGGTCTATTGCATGTCCCAGTGAAACATCAAACAAAAGTTATGGGACCTTTTTCAATTGTAAGTCACTCTATCTGCTGCGTAAGAAATTATTCTCAAAGAGATTGAAAACCTATGTTGAAACACTTACATAGATATAAATGAGACAAGATATGAATTCGTTTATGCTGGATTCAATATTATATAGATGGGCTCAAGCACCAAGCTTTACTATATATTGTGCCAACTGATCAGGTCATTGAAAATCAAACACTTTATCTCCTAATGATGAACTGATGAAGTGCCACCTCCTGTAATGACAGACTATTATTTGTGTGATGTCAACTAATATAGTACTCATACAATACACATTGGGACTTGATGTGAATACTGCAGCAATAGTGAGAGTGATCAATTTACCTACTACCCCTTTTCACGGCAATAATGAACAACTTTCATTGACCCAGCACTCATACCAGAGTTTTCATTTCTTACTTGATGTTGGCAGTTAAAAAAGAAAATTATATTGGTAATAAATTCTGATTTTTCAATGTCATGTCTTTGTTTACAATGAAAAAGACATATCATATACAATGTGATGATGGGGCACCTGTGTCGTCAAAATATCTTTCATGCAAGTGACGTCAACATGACAGACTACAACAAAGCCATAAGAAATCAAATAAATGTTTCATCTTGGGTTTATGCAAAAATCAACGATACGCATAGTGACGATTTGATTTTGTTCTTCCCTAAAGTACTCTTCAAGTGGTTGTGGTCTTGATTGACTAGGCCGATTAAGCAATGGAAGTGACGGGAGTGTTTTATTTTAAATTGATGCCTGTGTCATTACATTTGATGAGGGGGTTCGGTCTGCATTTGGATATGTCTTTTTCAGTTTACCAGTCAGCAGAACCCCAACATGTGGTTGAAGGGTATGACTGAAGCCTATTTAATTCATTTTTGTCGTGGGCGTTGGGGTCTGATCAAGTATTGTACAGTTACACATGCTCGCATCTACAACAATACCTATATCTGCATCTATTAGTATGCAACCGTCCTGATATTTCCCCTACCAGTGCATTGACTGCATTTCTAACAATGGGCAACTAAACCAGGGGAGTGATCAAACAGGTCTATGTTGCCCACTGTGTTGTTGCTTTGAGATGATGTCCCTACCTAGCATGCGTTGATCCTTACGTCAAAGTAGCCGCCAAGCCACGATAAGTTTTATGTTGGGTAAGATATCGCCACAAATATCAATACACTCCCCGTGCCACCTCTCGCCTTCCCACAGCATTCTACACCACCCATGGGTCTGTAAAAGCTGACTCCCAATCCAAAAAGAGATGGCTAAACAGTTGCACAATCCATTAAGTTACCCTTAAGCATCCCAACCGCCTTCAATTGCTGCCATGATAATAATTCTCCACAATCAAAGTTGTGACTGCGTCTAAATGACGATAGCTTTGCGCGGTACCTTCCTTCACCTATTAAATTTATTTTATTCCCATGCCTCTGTCAGTATCCGCCAAATAAAAGTTCTAATTGCCAAGGGAAAACCTACCCAAAGTGTGCGTTTGATTCTATGTCCTGGCCATTCTAAGCGGTTATTTCCCCATAGACCGATTTAAGCATCGACAAGAATTTGCGATTTTCTTCCGGTGTGCCAATCGTCACCCGGATGCATTCATTGCAGTGCAACTCCTTGCCTCGGAAACGAGACACAACTCCCTTGTCTGCCATCTACAAAAATATGAGATGAAGTGTGAGGAAAAGCGATGATGTGCAAAAAGCAGGACATTTCTTGCTTCACCAGGCTCACCATCTTATACAATTCATTTGCATTCTGCTTTACCCGGAACAATAAGAAGTTCGAATCACTTGGATAAACCTTGACCACAAAATCTAACCCCTTCAACTCCTTTGCCACAATTTCCCTCTGGTCCAACACATCCCTCACATTCTTTTCCAACACAGCTGTATTCTGCAATGCATTCACAGCGGCATCACTGGTAAGTTTGTTCACATTGTAGGGTGCCTTGACATTATTCATCAGTTGAATCACATCGGGCGGTCCAATAGCGAATCCACAGCGTATACCGGCCAAGCCAAAGGCTTTTGAGAGTGTTTGAAGTACAACCACATTGTCAAACTCGGAAACAAGCGAGGCAGCAGAGGGAGTCGAGCTGAAGTCAATGTAGGCTTCGTCGACGATAACCAGTCCGTGGTATGTTGAGGAGGCGATTTTGCGAACGTCAGAAAGAGGAATAGACTTGGCTGTGGGGTTTCCAGGCGAGCATATGAAGAGAAGTTTGGTTTCCGCGGTAACTGCTCTAAGCATCTGATGTTGACAGTTGACAGGTGAATTATAGAACCAGGTGGGTGAAGAAGAAATGCAGTCAGCGTTGAAAATAAGCGAGCCAGCTTCAACCCACTCGCATCTTACAAACAAATTGAGAAACAAAGAAGAAACACACCTCTGGGATCTGCAAATCGAACTCAGGAGTCAGTGGAACGGTCTGAATTTGCACATCATTCACATTTGCACAAACTTTGTACATCCCATACGTTGGTGGCGTTATCATGATGGCATCGCCTCTTCCAGCGGTGCGGCCAGGAGTGCAAAAAATACGAATGAGCAAGTCAATCGCCTCGTCGCTCCCCACCCCGCAGAAGACATTTTCCGGCCGTATATTGCTTCCTTTGCTATTGCGATAATCACAAAGCAACTGTTTGACTCCCCGTTGGTAGGGGCAGGGATACCTCTCCAGTTCCATGCCATTGTCGTATGGGTCCAATGAGTTTGAAGGCAGGGAGGCAGGACCCAGCGCATTTTCATTGGCGTCGAGCAATATGCCCGAGTCGTAGTCGTCGCGGGCACAGCGGTAGGGTTGGAGAGTAAGAACGTTGGGACGAGCGAGTTCAGCCGCTCGGCCTGAGGTGGGATTAGATTCCTTCTTCTCCTCACTCATGTTGACGGGAGGAAATAGAGACGCTGGAATCGATGGGTTCGTTGTCGTTGCCGTCGACGATTGCAAATAATGACGAAACAGAATGAATAATAGAAGTCTTTGCGAGCCACCTATCATCAAAAGCCACTGCAGTAGGTTAGGTTAGGTATGGTTGATGATCCTTTTTCAGTGCATCACGTCACCATCCATTGTACGCCATGTTTGTGAGGTAGGAAGCTAGCGATCGAGAAGCTGGATGGAAGAAGGGATCGATCAGTGACGCGATGACAACAACAGGTGCACGGCGTCGCGGTCGCCGGCTGGGCGCGGGTCTCATCTCGGGCCGCAGGAGCCGATGTATGAACACGGGGTGGGGTTCTGGAAAAGGAACTAGGAGTAGTATCAAATCGCTGAATCGCCAATTATCATCCTGGCCATCACTTCGCACTTCGACCGGTGAGTGTCGCGGAAATAAAGGGAACAGCAAGTCAGGGGTGTGACTGTAAGGTAGACTGGGTAGCATCGTATT
>JALLPA010001003.1:0-12204 GCA_036939895.1 Thalassiosira exigua
CCTACTTGCTCCTACGTACTGTTTCTGTTCAAGCTCTCCTTGAGCTTTGTGGTACCGTCATATTTCATTCGATACGTACAACATTTCGGGGACTGGATCGTTCACGCGTAAAAGCAATTTCAGCCTTTAAAGCCATGAAGGTAGTAGCAACCGTTAGGAATGTATTTTCACCCCTAAAAATCACATTACTGCGGACAGGGTATTCAGAGGCATTATTTCATAGGTTATGGCGAGGTTTTGCGAATGGAATAAGTGCTGCAAAAAAGCTATTGTAACCTTGTAACTCACCACATTGGCTGGATATTCTTTTACCATGTATAAGATATGTACGATCATGACTAACAGGTTGGGACCCAAGAAGTCCCCTCGGGATGTCGCTGGTTCACTATATCCCTGGACAGATTGTCGTGTATTTCATTTCGAATATCTTTTCGTGAAGAAGTCCTGTTGGGTGAAATGCAATTGAGATCGTCAAAAAGATCAAAGTGGGAACGAAGCTGATGGGGAGCAAGCAACGTGGAGTTGAATCTCTAAAGATACTGCGGAAGATTAGGAAAATTTGGCTGAGCGCAGTCATGCACCCAGGCCCCACTGGATACGGGGCTGGACGACGGCAATGACCGAGGTTCGTGTGGCCACCCGCTGCCACAATGCCCCACCCGGCAGCGGATTGGGCCCAATACCGTCGCTCAGTTCTCAGGTCCGATTCAGGTTCTGAAGCTTGACTAGTAGCACCTTTGGCGCTGTCAAATTGTAACAGTAGTAATGAACAGTTAGCGAGACACCAGGGAATACGATTCCACCCCCGATAGCGTTCGATCCAACATCGGGCCTGAGAACAAATGGGTACGGCGCTGAGCACCGCGCGCAGCAACAAATGTCTCCCGTGGGGATCGCATGCAGGCATGATGGGCAGTCGTGGAGGTGGCCGCCGGATGGGAGTGGGGGTTTCAGAGCGTCCCACGGGGGGGGGGGGGGGGTAACTAACAGAACAGCAGCGCGAGCATGCACAGAGCCATGGTCTCACAAAGGTGGCAATAATTGACAAGGACAACCCATCGAATCACACGAAACAAACGCTGGAGATATCATGGACCACCTGTCTGTTTTGACGGGGACGGGCTGCGGTGGCAAGCGATACGCCGTGTCTTTCAAGTCCGAGAAGCACTGCGATCAGGCGCTGTCCCTGACACGATCAGCTATTGACCTCTTCGGGTCCAAGCAAGGGGACACCTCCCTGATGTCCTTCTACGAGTCCGTGGAGACATGGAGCAAGACGATGGTGGCATATGGCGGGGAGCGGGGAGCTTGCCTCGATGTGTCTGTTCCTCAAGCAATTCGCAGATTTGAGCAGTGTTGATGTCAACAATCTGGAAGACGTGCACTACACTACCAAGAATGTGGCTAAGAATGCCTTCAAGGCGGCGCACGCAAAGATCACTTCCCAACTATTTGTGGACAAGCTGTTCCCACGACAGTACGGCGACTTCTAGCGATTCTTTGAGAACCAGTGGACCACAGGATGGGGACATTCCATATCTGGAGACCCTCGCCAAAGCGTTCGGCAATGTGATTCAAGTAGTGTCCTTTTCTTATTTGATTCATGTAAATATTCCACCTTTGATGTTTTAGTTCCATTTGTTTGTGAATGACAGATGGAATCCTTGGAAATGGGGTCACAGGACGCTCATTCCTATACATTTCATCAACTGTCTCATCTTTCAATCCATCTTCCATGTCAAAATGTATTGGACTTGGGCTAGAAACCATTGAAGAGTATTGTAACATCAGTCCATGTCCACATCAAATGCGCGAGCAGTCTTTTCAAATGGTAGATCTGAATACACCTTGGACCCTCCGATTTCACCACAAAAATACATCTACTTGGTAAAGTGATTGGCATAGGTTGGCTTCCACCCCAGTGAATGGTATGAAACCCAAACAAATTTATCGAGGGGACGGCCGACACAGAAGGCATGATTGGACTGAGAGTCGTCTTTGTCAGATTGAAATGGGATTTTATTCTCCATTTGATTTTGCCGTTCTTAGCGAAGGTAGATATTGTGCAGGATAAAATTTTACAGCTTGGCCTCAACTGAACTGATTTTAATGTCTGTGTCTGTTACCGTGACAAGACCAGAATCGCCACTATTTGCTACGAGAAAAATCCACCAGTTCCTGCCGACATGGGGCCATCGTCATCATCGTCGTCTTCTTTGCCATATCTCCGTCTCCCACTGCTGCCGTCTTTGTTGCCCTTCCTCAGGTCCGCCTCGGCCCGACTCTCCAAAATGTCGATGTGCCTCACGATGACCTTCGCCTTTCGCCGCTGCTCCCCCGTCGTCCGATCGGCCCACCCGTCCACGGTCAGGCTCCCCGTCACCCCCAGACGGGTCCCCTTCTCGACGTAGTTCGCGACGTACTCGGCGTCCCGCCCCCAGAACTCCAGCGGGAACCAGTCCGTCTCCTCCTCCCCCGACCGTATCTCGCGCACCTTCCGCTCCAGCGGGTGGTACTTCCGCCGCACGGCCAGGGACAAGTTCAGCACCACCTTCCCGTCGTCGAAGTACCGAGGTTCGGGATCGTTCCCGACCCGCCCGACGAGCGTCACCGCGTTGATCTTGGGCAGGTGCTCGTCGAAGGGCGTGCAGAGCATCTCGAGCTCCTCGAGCGTTTCGGGGGCCTCGTCCGCCTCGCCGGCCCGCTTCGGCGGTCGTTCCGCCTCCTCGAAGAAGCTCCCTCGGGAGTCGTTTCCGAAAAAGTCGTTTTCGTCGTCGTCCTGAGATGCGGCCAGCTGAAGCGCAATGCTTCGATGTGGCCGTAAGAACCGACTTTTTCGTCGGCATGTGGCGCAGGGGAATGCAGAACGCCGATTTCGTGACACGGAAGAAAAAGGTCGGGAGGCATCCAATTTCAATGCTGTCGCAGTGCATGAGGTCTTCGATAGAAGCAGCGATGCCACGCAAGTGAACGCCCGCCACATCCCGATGTTGATCATGTCGTTGGCTCTCATTGGAAGGCGGGCAACGTCGACGCCAGCCCCGGATGGGTCTATCGTAGCAACTTGCGTGTCGCACGCCACGCCGCGGGGCGGGTGATGGACGAGGGGGCCGGCTGCGGGACAGCGAGCTGCTGAGATGGGGCCACGTGGGCGGCGGGGCGGCGGGGCGGCGGGGCCGGGGCGGGCGGGGGGCTGCGGGGCCGGATAGCTGAACGGTGAACGGCCGACGACGACGGCAAAATCCCCAGGTGGAGGCTAATACTTGAAAGTTCCAAGTGAGTTTAAAAGAAGTTTCATAAGATATTACGTTTCGTGGCTGTAGGAAGAATGCATAAAGCTTCGTAATAAAAACAATGTTTAGAATTATTTACTCAAATGGAAAAATGAAAATATATTCTGAGAGTAAAACCATTGTTCCTACGAAGCTAGAGAAAGTCGGTATCCTGACCGTTCTAGCAAGTATTGGTTCCTACGTACCTTTTTGTAAAATATACGGTTTAAAAATAAATACGATTGGGTGACACGGCTCATTTTTGAAACGAACCGTCTCCACCTCCACCTCCATCTTATCTCCATCTCCAGCTGCATCATCCACCCAGAGCGCCAGAGGCCCAACCCTGAGCAGGCCGAGTGTCCCGTGCACTCGTTGCATTTCCTCCTCCCTATGCTGCTATGTTGCACATCACTTCACGTCCGACCGGTACATGGACGGAATTCGTTGCAGGCAAGGATTTGCGAGATATACTCGGTCCGGTTCGCGGAGGACAGAAAATACGACAACGGACATGATGAAGACCTAGGTAGGGAGAGGGTGTGCAGTCACTTGAGGGGATCAACGAGACAGGGTGTGCAATTGGAAGTGGGACCGCTATGTAGTCAATGATATCCTTCGGCTTGGCTTTGGATATTTTTCTTTATCATCGCTCTCTCGTCACCCATGCATTTGCTTATGCCTAATGTGACGTTATCCTCAATATCATCTTTGGCCATTACTGTACTCCCCTTAACCTCAACCTTTACATTGACATTTATTTTTCTCCTTACATTTCTCCCCCACTACAACTACAGGAGAAAGGAAATTAAGAGGTGTGAATTCATCAGAGGTAGACTTAGGAGGTCATCTCGTGTGGAAAATGATATTGGCCGCAGCAACCACCAAGGATCCAAATTCAAATGGTGAGACATGAGCAGAGCACAATCATTATATTGTGTTGCAACAAACAACATGAGCATCCTGTCATATGCATCACTTGCTAAGAGAGAGGACTAATAACCATGTGAGAAAATATTCAGCCTGGACTGTTTGCATAGGCATGATGGGCATGTAACCACCGGGGGGGGGGGACTAAAACAAACAATGACACAGTGCTGCACTTGAACAAGCGAAGGGATCGAGGGTCATAAAACATAATGGAGGTAACGTGCATTATCTGATGACATGTTTTCTGTCAAGATTGCTGCCACACTGTCAATTGAGATGTTGGCACACCCACCGCTGGCATGTGTTGCCTCGCTAAGGTAAATGCATAGACAAGTCTGGTTCAAAGGGATCGATATATTGCGGGCGGAGGAGCTATCACCGTCGGCCTCGTCACGGTCAGTGTCTTCACCATGATGTTTGACCATACTAGCTCTTGGACAAGCCGTCGGACACAAAAAAGAGGTGGGAGGATGGCAGAGCATCCAAATCACCAGGAAAATCAGACCCCTGTTGTACTCCAGTCCCATGCAACTCCTAAGAGTCGCTATTCCCACTCGTTTCCTCCCTCCTTCCTAGCTATCGCATTGATATCCGCCATTGCCATAGCTTTGGGGGATTTGAGGAGGATAGGTCCTTCGCCCTGGTTTCTTGGCGCCAACGCTGCCTCTCGGCAGCTCCGATAGCGCTGCAATTCCGCCGTCGTCGGCCTTGAAGGCTCGTCCTTCTACGGCAGATGGCACTGCCGCTCGAGCTTCCTAGCTATCGCCGTGACGTCTGCCATTGTCGTAGCTTTGGGGGATTTGAGGAGGATGATCACTCTTTCTCTATGGTAGATAGTTGCTGGTGGACGGTGTGCCTGTCAGCTGTCAGCATCCCTGGAGGTATGTACCTAGAGGAGGACAGATGCCGGTTTCCCCACCTGTGAGCTGTCGGCACCGGAAAAATAATGCCGGCCGAACGCCCGCAGGGAACGTGCTTCGTGCGTCGTCTGTCGTGCGCGGACGTGAGTACCTAGGTAGGTGCGTGCAAGTACGTGCAAGCACCAAGCTACAGATAAAGCACAGGATGGAGCAGGGAAGAGGAAGTCACAAGTTGCGATAATTTCATTTTCCCCGCCTACGACGACGACGCCTACGACGAGGACAACGTCGACGACAAGGACGAGGACGAGGACGACGACAAGGGCGGCGACACCGGCGGAGAAACGATGAAGGTGACCGTCCTCTACGGCTCCGCGACCGGCAACGCCGAGCACATCGCCAAGGACCTCGCGGCGCGCGTCAACGGCGGCGACGACGGCGACGGGGACGACGGCGGCGCCCGTCCGACGACCCCCTTCGACTCCGCCGACGTGATGGAGATGAACTCCTTCCGCCGGAAGAAGCTGATGGAGTCTTGGGTCCTCCCTCCCCCTCCCTCCGCCGACGGCGACGGCGAGCGCCGCCACGCCCTCCTGATCGTCTGCTCCACGACCGGGAACGGCGACGCCCCCGAGAACGCCTCCCGCTTCGTCCGTTATTTGAAGAAGCCCCCTCCCCCCTCGTTGTTGGCGGCGTCGGTCCCCCCCTCGGCGCCCCCGTCGAGCGATCCGTCCCGTCCCCTGGAGCGCGTGGCGTACGCCGTCTTGGCGCTGGGGGACACGAACTACGATCAATTTTGCGCGGCGGGGAAGGTCGTGGACAAAAGGTTGGCCGAGTGGGGCGCGCACAGGGCCGTGGAGTTGACGTGCGCCGACGAGGCCACGGGGTTGGAAGAGGCGGTGGAGCCGTGGACGGAGGGGGTGTTGGAGAAGCTGGCGGACGCGTGCCGCGGTGGGGCGGAGGGGGCGGAGGAGGAGGGGGCGGCGGCCGCGGCCGGGGCGGAGGGAGGCGCGGCGGGGACGACGGACGCGGCCGCTACCGCCGGCTCAACGGAGTCGGGAGCCGATTCCGGCGAAAACGCGAGCGGCGAGGAAGCTTCCCCTCGCCCCCCCGCTGCGGGGTTGCCCGCGCCCGACACGAAGCCGGCCGCCGCGAGGCCCGTCCCGGCCGCCGTGCCCGCCGCCGGCGCGCCGCCGTCCAAGTCCGCCACGCCCCTGTACGTACTGTACGGCTCGGCCACCGGCAACGCCGAGCACATCGCCAAGGATCTCTGCGCCACCTACGAGGGCTACCTCAAAAACCCGTCGTTCTTGGGCTACTTCCCCGGCGTGGTGTGCTGCGAGCTGAACCAGTGGAAGAAGAAATGCTCGGACGCATGGACGGAGCAGCCTGAGCGAGGAGCCAAGCACGGAGTGATCGTCGTGTGCTCGACGACCGGCAACGCGAACGCGCCCGAGAACGCCGATCGGTTCGTGAGGTGGATGAAGCGCAAGACCACGGAGCCCACCGTGCCGTTCCGGCACTGCGCCTACGCGGTCTTGGGTCTCGGAGATTCCAATTACGACGTGTTCTGCGCCACCGGCAAGTCCATAGATAAGAGGCTGTCGGGGCTCGGCGGGACGAGGGCCGTGAAGGCGGCTTGCGCGGACGAGGCCACGGGACTGGAGGAGACGGTGGAGCCTTGGGTGGGGAGCGTGATTGGGAAGCTTATTGATGCGTGCAAAGGCAAGCCAGCGGAAGATGTGTCGATGCGGGCTGTGGAAACGGGCTTATCGAAAGCTTCCACTGCCCGGTTGGCGCCAAAGAAGCTCAAGGAGGCGTCCTCATCGATTGCCGAGGAAAAGAAAATGGAGGCGGACGAGGCACCTGCGCCGCAATCCTATGTGCAGCATCCGTCCGCTGCCTCTGGGGTGGCCACAGTCCGAGCCTTGCTCTCCCTCCCTGCCGACGCGCCCCTGCCTGTGGTCCGAATTATGCCGAAATTGATGACCAGCCGATCTTCGTGCCAGCTGATTGCAGACGAGGCGCACCGTCCCCGAGGTGATTCCATTGCGGACAACGCAACAGTTTCCTCTGCTAGCTCGGGGTATCTGTACACGGCGGCTAAGCCGTATGAGAGCCAAATACTTGGTGCTAGGTACCTGACGGACACTGACAGGGGATGCGCTGGGGAGGCGGCTGCACTTCTTGGGAGGGATAGCAGCGAGTCTGATGACGATAAGCTCGTCCAAGCCATGGAACACATCGAAACAAGATTTCCCCTGTCTCCGACGTCGGGCTCTGCTAACTCGACAGACGAGGAGAAAGCGCAGTGTGACCGGAATGGGAAGCGAGTCGTCGAGATGACCCTCTCCCTGCCCGATGACTTTACCCTGGAGTACGAACCGGGCGATTCGGTGGGGCTGATCGTTCCCAACGCACCCGAGTCCGTGCGATTCGTCCTTGCCATGCTGGAACGCAATCAAGGCATCTCACCTTTGCAGAAGGTCAGCGTTGATGCGGCACATCCAATCACCGTCAGGGAGGCCGTACAGACCACTGTCGACCTGTCGTCCCCCCTAAACAGGAAGCGCCTTCACCTTCTTTCCGAAGAAGCCTTGGACCCAGAGGAGAAAGCCGCCCTACGCTTGCTTGGCGCTGGGAATGCGGAAGGGGGGAGTGACCTATTATGTCGCTACATAGTGGACCAGCGCCGCACTATCGTGGACGTGCTAAAGGAGTTTCCATCGTGTCAAGCGATAACGCTAGAGGGGCTGCTGAGTGTTCTCCCTGCGATACCGCCAAGGTACTATTCGGTCTGCAGTAGTCCTCTACAAGACGGGCAGAGGGGCGGAGGTGACAGCAGCGGCTTCAGTCTAAAAGTGGCTTTCTCAGTAGTCGACTACCTCGCCCCTTTGGTGCCTGGTGACCCGAACAGTGGCCGAAGGATCGGCGGGCTGGCCACGCGCCGGCTGGAGTGCATCTGCTCTGCTTTCCTGAGTGGTGACCACAGAGCGACGCCATCGAAATTGCATACCGTCCAAATCTTCCCCAAACCCACGCACGAATTCCGCCTCCCCTCGGACACCTCCACTCCGTTAGTCCTGGTCGGCCCAGGCACTGGCATTGCCCCATTCATTGGCTTTCTTTCACACCGCCAGGCACAAGCGGCTTCGTTAGAGTCGGCTGAGGCTGCAGAAATGACCTCGGAGGGCACTTGGAGGGGGGGATACGATCTTGACCCAAACGAGCTGAAACTATCTCGTGGCGATGCCCGCGGCCTTAACCTCGCTGCAGACTATGCAAGCCGACACCAGGAAATGGGAGAGATCGACCTCTTCTTTGGGTGCAGGCATGAGAATCACGATTACCTCTATCGCGAGGATTTGGAGGCGTTCAGGGACCGGGGCATTCTCACCAACCTGTACACGGCGTTCTCACGCGACGGCGCCAATGGTAAAAAGACGTACGTTCAGACTCTCATGAGGGAAAAGGCTAAATGCAGCAGGCGGCTGGCTGAAATGATCGTGGAGAAGAGGGCATCAGTCTATGTTTGCGGAGACGGCAATGCGATGGGGAAGGACGTCCAAGAGGCTACGGCAGATGTGCTGGCAGCGTATTTCTCCGAGGAGGGCACAGCCGCAAATTTGGAGGATGCCCAGGCGAGGGCTGTTGCACATGTCAATCAGATGAAGACAGCTGGGCGGTTTGTTCTTGACATTTGGAGTTGAGGCATTCCACGGACCAAGCACGGACACCGATCATATGCAGACTGGTGGCGACGGTCGTGACCTTTATTAGCTTAAACTTGGGCTCCAAAGAACCTCTTCACTAATAGGTCTACCGACGTGGGAACCTACCAACAAAGGTGCAGTCTTGCCCCATAGGTACAAAGTTGCCCTTTCTTATTGTCAGCATTTTTAGCGAGGCCATACTGGCATCATCATCGTTGCCATTCTCTGAGGATCTTTCTCCATCGCAAAGCTTCGATATATCCAATTCTCCGAAGGCTGGAAGGCCACATTTGCCCCCAATCACCGTTGGCGCTATGGTAACGCAAATGCAATCCACTATCCTACGCCCGCGAAGGGAATTTGAAAAGGATGATAATATACCAGCCCCACCCTCACACATCACACTATCTATTTCGAATTGCTCGCGAAGCTGAATCAACACATGATTCAGATCAAGCATTTTTGAATTATCATCAAGGGTACAGGGGAGCAACGTAAATGTGACGTCCTGCACCTCATCGTCTTCGTGCTTCTTGTGATGAGTGATGCGGACGGTGATTTTGATGGGCATGTAGATGTCTCTCGTTGAGTCGCCGTTCTCGTCGATTTTTTTAACAACACTGATTGTGTAAGTCTTCTTTGGCCTCCGTTTCATCGCCTGTTGATCTTGGAAGATTTCGAGAATATCCAAGAAGGAATGCGCGGCTTCCGAAGAGCAGCAGATAACGGGTTGGTGAGCCCGGACCTTGTCAAAGGACATGTCAGGGATTGTTTCTTCTTTAGATGTTTGTGACGATGGAGCCGCAACCAGCCCACCGAATACTAAGCGTTGCAAACTGCTTAATCGAGTATCCAGGACTACCGGCATTGGACGTTCAAGTTCAACTGCATTTTGGGTGTTCCCAGGAAGGCGGACATTCAATCTGGGCGTGTCACGCAAAAATGTGGATCCTCCTACAAGTATTGCATCGTGCATTCTTCGCAAGTGATGAGTGAGCAACATAGATGGAGGACTGCTCAAGTGCATATTAGATGAGGTCGTTTCTTCCTTTGGAGCCTTTGTCGCAATCATTCCATCTAGAGTTTGAGCGTACGCCAACGTTACAAATGGACGAATCGGTCCTCGTTGTTGGAACTCCATCGCAATGTCTTCAAAATCGTGCAATTGGTCATGCTTTTGTTTGTCCTTCATCCACGAAGAAATCCGAGATACGATCGAGTTGATTGCGTCGGTGTTGACTCGATAGGCCTCTGCGTCAACGCTATTCGCGCTTTTCGCCGTGGAGCTGCTCTCAGCAGCTGGGGTTGCTCCAGTACAGATTAGACAAAGGCACAGAAGAAGGACGAGACATGACGGGACCATAGGCGTCATGAACTGCCGTCTTGAGCATGGCAACTGGTGCCCCATCCTCATCATATCGTCTACCCAGTTTGTCACCCAGTCCGCCCTTCACCTCTGTTCCGGTGTCTATTTCGTCCTCAGTGAAGACACTCAAGCTCAGGCTTCCTTCGTCACTTCGATCATAGCAAGTCTCTTCAACTATGGTATGGTGCTAGAGCAGAGTGGCTGCCTTCCCCGGCCGTTCAGCAATAAATGAGCATACATACGTTGTTCTCGAGAGCGTTGCCGTTCAGCAGATTGGGCCTTTTGAACCGACATTCTCGTTGTTGTTCGGTTCTAGAGGTAGAAGCACGAGGTAGCATCGTCGGCAGCAAGTTCAATTCGAGTTGTACTAATTCCTACCCAAAGACCCTAATCTGGATAGGACTAGGCAAATCATTACATATCGTTTCAAATTATTTATTAAATAAAAATTAGATGCTGGTAAGTATTGACTTCTTGCCATGAGATTAGCTAGTGATATGAAGGTTCACAAAATTGAATATTTTTGGTAAAAGCTTTCAGTCCATTTTGAGCTTCAAAAGTTGTTGTGCTCCAGTCCCATGTAGCCTCCTAACTCACTCTAGTCCCATGTTTCCTCCCCTCCTTTCCTTGCACATCGATTTGATGTCCGTCATTGCTGTAGGTCCTACATGAGTCAAGAAGGACACGCAGTTTTTTGCACAAGTATTGCCCCCCCCCAGTCGCCTTGCTAGGGCGGTGCTTCCGTCGCCATCAATCACGTTGGTCTTATCCATTACGGCCATGTTTCCGCCGTTGAAGCACAAGCTCGATGCCGGGAAGGTGTATCGAGCCGCTGTATCGCCCCATAGTGCACAATGAGGCGACCACCCTCGCCTTTCAGGGCAATGTATGTGTCCCCAGACTCCTGTTCAGTTGTTGAAAACCCTGGCAAGGAGTAGATCGGTGTGTTGACCACTGTGTCCGCTCGACTATGCAGACTAGAGCTCTCCCTGCACTGGGGATGATGCCCTAGGGTTCAGCATGCCGTTGATTCCCTCCCTTCTATGGGAATTTTTGTTAAGGGTTGGAGTTTCTCTGCTAATAGAGACACAACCCGAGATGGCACCACCAAATCCCTCATGCCTCCCACTCGGTCACTCGCCTCAATCATGCTTGAGGAGACCGCCTATTCAGCCGATCGTCATCAGAAATTAACCTTTTATCATATTTGCAAGTCAATTTGTTTAAAATT
This sequence comes from Thalassiosira exigua, assembly GCA_036939895.1. Lineage (NCBI taxonomy): Eukaryota > Bacillariophyta > Thalassiosirophyceae > Thalassiosirales > Thalassiosiraceae > Thalassiosira > Thalassiosira exigua. The sequence continues at coordinate 11,373 of JALLPA010001003.1, forward strand.
TTAATGACTTTGTGCAATGCCTCAACCAGGGGTTTCAGAGCTGACGGATACTATTGGTGTGGTTTTTAACAATTTTATTAGAATTAAACATATTTAAGCCCAGGTCGATTTCAGCTTTAAATATCACTAGCCTCGCAAGCGTGCAGCGCTTTGCGCAGAATTTTGGGGGGTGCAACTTGAGACTATTATTATTCCAAGAATTCATCCATCAACAGTGGGGGGGGGGGGCTTAACTATTTGGACCGTCCAATTTATAACAGGGAAAACGTGCACATGGCCTGCTTGCCTTCTGGCAGCTGGCGCCAGTTGTGATGCTTTTAGACCAAAAAAAATCTTTTCTGAACCTTGGCCAAGACTCAGTCAAACTCAACTTGAATCAACCAGACCATCTTCTTGTTTGTTCCGAGTGACCAGGTGGCGCGCGACTGGCAGGCGAGCGAGCGGGCGATGGAGCGGATGGGCGGGCGCTCGAGGTTGATCGATGGCATATTATTTTGCGTTTGTGTTCGTACACGTACAAAGATAGGTAAAGTTACAATAGGAAGGCGCGTGGGCGGGAGGTTGGAATAGCGGGCTCACAGACCGCAGGCTGCAGGGCGCCACACGAACATCTTATGTACAATATCGTGGTAGATACCTAGAACATACCGCCGAAAAAATCTACTGTAAAATCGGCTCTAGCTTTTACCGTACAGATCTCACTTCGTAGTTTAAAACTCCAAAAGCTAGTAATTTTGTTAGCGAAACTCCCCTTGCCTTTTGGGTCTAATGTGCACACCCAAGAGGTCCGCGAAACATAAAAGTCAAAACTGTCACATCCGCTCCTGGTTGT
>JALLPA010001004.1:0-14596 GCA_036939895.1 Thalassiosira exigua
TCCGTAAAAATATTGAATTTGGTTCATGTTACACGTGTATTTTCACTTGCCCCTGGTCGACGGCTTCCGCTCTCACTCCACACACGCGTCAAAGTTGGGGCAGTCGGCCACCCACACCGCAATTGTCCTCCACCTCACTCCAATATAATGCTCCACGGAGTGCAGCCCACACTCCTCCAATGCTTTCGCCATATTGAGGTAACTCCACTCGTTGTTCCCAAGCTGATTTGGCTTATGACGGGCGCGTCTATCTGCCAAGCACACATCACACCGCAGCTGGAACCCCTCTAGTCGCTTTAACGCCCCCTCTGAAAGCACCCATGTGCATGAGCCAAACAGGAGCACCGCTTGCACCACCGCCTTATAGAAGTATCCACACACCCGGTCGAATACGTGCTCAACCTTCAGCACACATGCCATCCTCACCCACGTCCGATGTGCTTTCCGCAGCTGGGCTCTGCATGCCTGCATGTCGCGGTCATCCATGGCAAGAAGTTAGCCAAGGTGTTTGAAAACCTCAACACACTCCAGCACCTCTCCCACCAGTGAACTATTTCCGCAACGTCAGTCCACTGTGTTGGAGGGGGGGGGGGGTGGGGGCATACTGTAGGGTGAGGGCTGTAAAGAAATTTATACATGTATAATAAATGTAGGAACAACAGTCTGGGGCAGGGATCCACCCATCACCCACACACTCTCACTTTCAGCTTGAGATTTGTCTTGAATCTACGTAATGCTGCTCAGTTCTCACTAGATAATGTCTATGTGGCTCGTACATATGGCATGAAAATAAGGTCCTACGCACATCGAAATCCAAAAAATAATAAATACAGATGAAGCACTGATCACAATCGATGAATATGAGATTTCGCCGTTTCGTCGAGTAAAACATTTTTTTGGCCAAAGGATGTGCAACCTGCACGACCACAAAAATCTTTTGGCTACTCTCTCCCCCCCTCTCTACAATGCGCCCAGTAAAAATTGGCAGCCAAATGCACACACCAATTTGAGGAGTGCCAAAGTACTTCTCAGTTCTACTATCATGTTTGACCAGCCGCCAAAATTGGCAACTGTCCATGCACAGAATGATGCAGAGACCAGGGACATTTACCTACTTTGGTGGTCTCCGTGCCTGTACAGCGGCAAAATTAAGTGAATCCAAGGGGAACTCGAGTTTTTTTCATTCGCGATGTATGGTTTCTATTTCTACATATTTTAAACTGTTTCCCATATTATTGTGTGCATTGCCTGGGATGAAACCCATCTTGTCTATATGGCAAAACTATGATTTTTCATTATTCAACGCTTTTTTGTGTACCTCCAAGTAATAAATGAAGGTTTGATAGGATTCCTCGCTTAAGTGAATGAGCAATGATAAAGGAAGTCACAAATGTCACCAAAGATGCTGTTTAATGCATATGATATTTGTAAGTAGAAGCCCACAAAGCTCTTCACACGCAATCATAATCATACGATCAATGACAGGATGTAGCTTGCATTTGAAAATATTTTGGATTCAACCTCAATTGTAGCAAACAGACTCCATTTGCTCCTTCATTCTCTGAGATTCTTATCACGTGAAACTTGAAGACTATATCTTCTTTGTGCTGCTCCTGCAAATCATCTAAGCCCCCGTTCCCGTGTTCATTACTATACCATAGGGACACTAAACTCTTATCACAAAGGGAAACGAGTGGGACAAATTACATACTGGGCAATTACAGCTGAAGCTTGGTTGAAGATAATTTTGACTCGAGCTGGTGGCCAAGATCAATAGGAGAGCAACGAGGGCATAGTGATAAATGGTGATGCCGTTGTCGCTCCTTCACCGTCACAAATACACAGAGACAACAAGTTTTCTCTGGACGTTGACATCATATTGTGACTCAAACAACCACCATATCCAGGAAATGCAGCCTGGCAGGAGACCATTCAATTCCGCTACACCCAATGGCCACAATAACCTAACAGCGGAAGCAAACAAATGATGGCAAAGCAGGGCAAACATTGGGTAAATAAAAAATTCTGAGTTCTGACTTCCACGTGGATGCACTTTATCCACCAAAAAAGGGATGCTGTCTTCCCCAATTATTTGTTTTGCAGGAGTTCGTTTGCATCGATGAAAATTTATGTATTTTCTCACGATCGTACGATAGCTATCGTACTGAGTGGCCAGAATCAGCCATTTTTTAAAATCATACTTATTACTTTATTTTTACGGTGCTAATCTGACTCCTATTATTTGGTTTTTCCTATGGATACAGATCCTTGATTCAACCATTCAAAGTGTTGTTGTTGCAACTAGAGCAGCGGATTTAGTGGGCAAATTTCTTGCCTAAGGTGGGCGCCGCCCACGTGGGCCCCACCTTGCATAGATGGCAGACTTCATTAAACCCTTTTACAGCACTTTTAGAGCATGCAAAAGATGGGAGAAGTTGGTTTTGATGTGAAAATAAATGGTGAAACTTGTAAAATTTTCATATTTTTCTAAAACTTTCAAAATATTTTGGAACTTTCATTGATTTGCCTCCACCTGGAGCTTTCTGACCCCCTGACTAATACTGTGCCTAAGTTGGGGGTGCCCACATGCCCACTAAATCCGCTGCTCTAGTTGCAACGCAATGGGCAATGTGGCAATAGCAATGATGTGGCAATGGCATGCAATGTGGCAAGGCAATGATTCATGATTCATGATCCTGCGGACGCAGCGGAAGCGATACGATTCAGAGCACCCTTGATGAGCGGACGGACGGCCGGGCCGGGGGCGGGGATAGGGGTTCTAGCCAGCTCTAGAGAGAGGCGCTGCTGATGTCGCTACCTACCGCTATCGCAAAAAATTAACGATCTCCCATCCCCGGAGCAATCGGCATGATGTTATCGTCGACACTTCGACGGCGAACACGGGTCCGAACCCCTCCGGTTTCGTACCATTTCCGTCCGAGGACCGCCGGGGGCGCTCCGGCAACACCGCGCGCGAAGATTCCCTCCGCCTCCTTCCCCGGCATCTGCTCGCGTCTGGACGTTAGCGGCGGCGTCGGGTCGTCCCGAGATCGATGGAGGGAGGCGCCGCCTTCGCGCAGGCGTGCTTGGGTGGGTCCGGCGGCTCGGGCACGGGATCGCAGTGCGCGCTGTCTCTCCACCGAGGGGGGCGATCCAACCGACGCGCAGTCACTCAAAGCTGAGGCGGCCGCCGAGGTCCTCCCTGAAAATGCAGCCGCCGATATCACGTATTCGACATTTGCCGAGGTCAATCCCCATCTTCTTCACGTCCCTGTGCTCTTCTTGAGCGATGCCTTCCTCAGGAAGCATGGTGTAGAACCACGATCTCAATTTCACAATGCTTGGTTCGGTATAGAGGGAATGGAGTGCGAAAATGATGGTACTTGGTTCACGGCGACCTACCACGATCCCATAACGGGGGAACATTTTTCGTGTGGAATTGGGCGCCAACTCTATGTTCAGCAGCGCCTCCCCTATGTTCTCATACCGCCACTCCACCGAGCCGAAGCCAAAATCGAAGATGGAAAGGTCTACTATCCTAATAAACAATATGCTAAAAATGCTGCCGCGGCGAGGGCAATCGATTGCTACCTCCTCCGAGAGGGTATGAGTGACATCCGATTATGCCTCGAGGAGCCATACAAAACACCGGAAGAGGGTGCATCGCAAGATACTGACTACAACGCTCTCATTTCTCAAAGGAGTCTCTCGTTGACTAAGAAGTTATATACAGAGCGCCGTCCAAATGCCGGTGTCACGTTTTCATCAGCAGCAGCATCCAAACCCTATCGTCTTCAATCGCCAAAAATGTTCTTGCACGACATTTTCAACAGCAGATATGGTCTAAACAAGAGCGCCACAGAGTCGTCTTTTGCCACCCATACCAAGAATTGTAGAGGTATGAATTGGTTCACTTCAACGTTCGAAGATCCAATCACGAAGGAGACATTTTCATCGGGGCTTGGATGCGAAGTAGACGCTGGAATAGGACAATATCACTGCGGTCTCAGAATACCACTTCACAAAGCCGAAATCAGCATTATGGATGGTAAAATATATTATCTCACTGATTCTCTTGCAGAGCATGCTGCTGCAGCTCGAGCAATCGATTGTTATATTTTCCGCGAAGACTGTGCTGACAAGAATGCCGTTCGGCTGTGCCATGAGGATCCGTACCTGACACCGGAAGAGGGCGCGTCCCAAAAAATAGACTACCGTGCTCTCCTCTCTATGAGGACTCCCTCCTCTGTATCTGTACCTGAGATATCTTCGATTGAAATTCCCAAGAGGGATGGAACCTTTTCATCGATGGCAGCAACCGTGCCGCACAAACTCCATGTGCCCAAAATGTTCTTGTACGAAGCTTACCAAAGAGTTGGGGAACGGATCGGAAAATGGTCGTTTGCCGTTGAGAAAAAGGAATGCGAAAACGTTTTGTGGTTCACCGCAACGTTCAAAGATCCAATCACGAAGGAGAGATTTTCGTCTGGACTTGGATGCGAAGTATACGCTGAAAGAAAACATTCTTCCTATCTCACACAATCACTCCATGAAGCCGAAGTCAAAATTATGGATGGTAAAGTATATTATCTCACTGCTTCTCTTGCAGAGCATGCTGCTGCAGCTCGAGCAATCGATTGTTGTATTTTCCGCGAAGACTCTGATGACAAGAATGCCGTTCGGTTGTGCCATGAGGATCCGTACACGACGCCACAAGAGGGCGCGTCCCAAAAAATAGACTACCGTGCTCTCCTCTCTATGAGGAATAATATCAACAAATTTGTCGAGGAAACCGGCTTCAGAGCGCTCGTTCGGGATCTGCGTGCCTCTCAACAAATGAACCATACACCAATCATTTCTAAGCCAAGGCAATCAACGTTGAAAAATGATGACAATATTGAGAACGACCAGGTTAACCAAGAAAACGACCTCGTTGATGGTGGCGTACCAGACCTTACCTTCTCGTTTGATGACAAGCCAATGAAAATGACCAGTAATTTGTCGACGTTGGGTCGAATGACAGAGTTATGGACAGATACCAACATTCTTGAACCATCGAACAATATTACATCTCATGGGCCTCAGTTTACAGCTCATGATGACAACATCCTTGGAGCTCGATCAACTGCTTCCAAGGTTGGAAGCCTTCTTGAATGGTTTGATAGAGTAAACAGTGAGCCACAAAACCGCGAAGAGGCGCATGCATTGGCTCAGCTGTGCAAGAAAATATTGAAAGCCCTAGGACAAGCCAACAGCGATCTGGATGCGGATGATAGCAAAATGGGCATTGACGTCGAAGAGGATGCCAAGATCATCCTTGCCAAAATTATCTCTTTGTCGAAAAAGTTTGAAAATGAATCAGACAACAAAAGAACTAAACCTTTGGATGCAGATACGTTTAATGCCTACATACACTGCCTCGGCCACAATGATCATGGGCGAAGTGAGGCAAGAGCCAGAGATCTACTTCAAAAAATGTTGTCGCGTGAGAAATTCGACGGCATTGAGCTCCCCCTCCCCAACGTCGGCACCTTCAATGCGGTCATGTCTTTGTGTGCCCTGGATAGTGTATCTCAAGGTGTCAATGATGTATACGCCCTCCTTGAAGCTGCATCGTCTGATCGAAATCTATGCCCGAACGAAGAGACATTCAAAATCCTGCTGTCCGCGAACTCGAGGACCGATGGGTTATTTTCCTTCGAGCAAGCCAAATTGTGGCTTGATAAAATACGGCAAATATCCGGTTCTCTTTGCGGCGCAGTTTTGGTTCCAGATGCTGATGTCTTCAGCGCAGCTTTTCGTTCACTGGCGAAGAAAACCAAGACCAATTCCAATCAGGACCCATGGACCGGCGGGGAAGGTCATGGCCATAGGTACCGCGGTGGGTTCAAAAGCGATGGTTCAAGTGACGAAGCCAGAAATCTGGAAAGGTGGCTTCTTCATGCAGAAGAATGCCAGGTGGAACCGAGCGCAGAAATGTACGAAGCTGTCATTCAAGCATGGACTGAGACCGGGACAAAAGAAGGCTTGCTTACGGCTGAAGAATGGGCGAGAAGGTAAGTTCACTTTGTTCAGATACTTTCTTTGCCATCTGTGACATAAGATTCTCCTGCACATTCCTATTTTCACCTGAAGAGCTGTCTCATCGAGTTCAAAGATTCGACTGGAGACATTTCAACCGATCATAGCTTCTTGGGCGCAATGCCAGATTGAACGTGCGCCCGACCGAGTGAACGAGTGGATGGCGCAGCTCACTGCAGTGAGTGCAAGTAAACCCCATCTGAGACCTAATCTCATGACCCTCGCTGCACCAATAATCGCGTGGAGGAATGTCCAGGCTGGAATATTGGCGAGATCGGAATCATCCTCTGAGGGGGAACTGGCCACGTTTCCAAAGGATGTGGAAAGGACATTTGTTGCAGCGCAAAACTGCAACCAATATCTAATGGAGGTGTTTTCAAATGCTAGCCACCCATTAGGCAACTCAGGAGATATGCAGGCTTTTACCACAATGTTTACGAATACAATTGAAGCTTGGGGTTGTGCATCTCGGTTCGCGTTACAGCATCCCACAAATTCAGTGTCACATGATGCATCCCATGGTATCGATGAAATGCTAAAGCTTGCCCTTTTATTTGATCCTGAGATAGATGGACAAGAATCGAAAGAACATGCGCAGTTCGTTCTTCAATTGATGGGGAAGAGTTTAGCTGACATCATATCTCAACTGCATCAAATTGATTCCTCTGCAGATTCTGGTGCAGTAACTAGCTGCTTATCGGGAAATTTCCCATGTGTCGAAAGAATGGTGCGGGACTACGAGTTTTATTCACGGAAGCTATTCCCAGAGGGAGACTTCCATCAAGATATCAGCTCAGTCCGGCATCATTTGTACAAAGAATTCTTGCAGGCATGTTTGGGTATCAAATCGCCAGCTGATTATGGTCATGTGATGAGAGTTTGTACGTTGATCATGGATAGTTTATCTTGGCACAAGGATCGTTGCGACACCAGTGGTGGGCTTGCTAGTGAAGATATTTCTGACATTTTTGTTACGGTGGCGCATCTTGCGAGCACAATCGTGAGAAGCCCTTATGAACGGATGTATGTTCTTACCATGGTTTATAACAATGCAAGCGAATTCTTTGAAGAGAGGACAGGAAGAAAAAGCAGTTACGCAATGGTCGACAAAGCAAGATTGATTGGAGCAATGCGAATTTCTATGGGTGAATCAGATTTGACTGAGGATTTCATTAGCGACTTTGACCAAATGACTGACTAGATAGAGCGGCCAGGGGCATTAGGGCCATGGCCTTTGTGGAGGAACTGTCTAAAACGTAGATAATTCTTAGCTACTTGAAGGAGTAAAAAATATATCAAGACCTCAAATTTCATATGTTCAAAGGCACCCTCTAGGCGCCGACCGGCGGGACTCGAGAGTGCAATTCGTAGAGAATGCTTTGAGTCTGTGGCATATTTTGATGACATAATATATGTTGCGCTTTATGTTTGCTCTCATGTAGCTCTGACAGGACAAGAAATTACTCACTTATTCCTAAAAACATAATGAAATTCAGGAGAACTAACGTCACTCAGTTGACATGGCATTTAGGGCAACATCATGTATGTGATCTGCCCTGCAAAATTGAGTTGCAGTCCACCCATTGGCTTGGACCGGGACAGGTAGATCACGGATTAAAAAGAGGCATACATGTGAGACCAGACGGTGAGGCAGTGTTATTGGATCAGTACCAGTGCGGACACACCAGTCTTTCCAATCACCACACTTTCTGGGAACGTGAAATAGTAAGAGTTGGTAATTTTTAAAGTAAAAATAGTGAAATATTAATAGTTACATTTTTTCGGAAAAAATATAGTCAAATAGTAATAGTTGAAAAATTGGCAAAAATATAGTCGAAATGGTCATAGTGTGCGTTGAAAGTGATATATTTGGCATTTTCGTCGAAAAAAAATAGTTCAAAAATAGTTAAATTTTAATTGTGATCGAAGTTGTAATAATGAAATCACCCAGGCCATGACCGGCGTTCTTCGCATTGCGAAGGTTGATCGAGAGGTTTGCGTGGTTCGCATGGACGGGGGGGGGGGGGGGGGAGACCGCCCTTCAAATGGGCGTGACCCGCCACATGAACCTGGCGCCCGTAATGTTTGTCTCACAAACCGCCGACACGCCGCGCAAGCTTGGTGCTCGTCGATCAGCCGACGATCCAAAAGTGATTTATCCTGCGTAGGAATAGTACATCTTGACGGTAGATTCGTGTGGAACGACAGGTTCATGTGGTTGGTCACGTGCGTGAACGATTGATCGTGTGCACGTGCGAACGTATATACGTACGTACGAGCATTATCTATTGTCCGTTTCTCAGTGCCGCTTGAACGCAAAACCTTGCTAGCTGGGCAATATTGTTACGCGTGTGCTCCGTGCTGTACGTACACGACTCCGGCAACACATTGGGTACGATATACATAATGTATTCGACAGCCTGGGGTGCTGATACACTCGCGAAGCACGCACGCGCCTCCAGGACAAGCTTCACCCTCAATAAGTTTGGAAACATTATATGATCAGCAAAAAAGAAAGGAAATGGAGAATATTTTTTGAATAGTTGAATTATTGATAGTTATTTTTCGTTACATAAAAAATAGTTGAATAGTAATAGTTATATTTTTTATTAAAAAATAGCGAACTAGTAATAGTTGGTATTTCTCCCCCAAAAAATAGTAAAATAGTTGAAGTTGCCAAAAATGATAGAGTTAGAATAGTTAATACTTAGCAGAGTAATCGTCAAAATTAGCATAGTTGAAATAACTATGATAGTTACCTAATCTATTTTCTATCTCTGGTTTGTGTTGTTGTTCGTTTGTTTGGCAGTCCACTACCTACCTACGGCAGTAGTCCGGACAAAAAAAACAAATAATCAGAGGAGAAGCAGAGGGCAGAGCTCTCGGGGTCCTGCAATAGTAGCAAAGATTATCAATATTTTCGACTAGCAAATTAGCTAGACCTGGAATTCCCCAGGACAATATGTCCATCTTTCGTGGCGTGTGTTTCAGCTAGAAAAAACTTGCCCCAACGACATCATCTGCCACTGAGTAGCTGTTTTATGTTTGAGATGGTTCTGCTTCAAATTGTGTTTTGATCTGCCTGAGGAGAAGGCAATAGTGGCATTCCATCACTTTACTACTACCAATGCCAGCTAGGCGTGACATGCAAACATCGGTCAGCTTCATGACATCCAGAGTTAAGAAACCTGATTTAGACAATTGGAGGAAGCTAAGGATGTATCTGAAGTCTTTAAAAGGTACTAATCACATGAGACCCGAGAGCTGCTGTGATAGCAAATGTATGATGAGTTTCACAGTCTGCCCGCAATATCGACTGTAGAAATCAGATCACATTAACGTAAGAATTAGTACAAATGCTATCTATGAAATATTTCAATCTTTTTTCGATCTGATTGAAGATTTGAGCTCTTCGCAGATACGCGGTTAACATGCATCTATCGGATCTTTGATAGGACCAGAGGTGGGGTAATATCCGACTTTACAACGTACACTAATGTAGCCAAACACGTCCATAGTCGAATTATTTATCGTGAAGTTGTCTCGTGATATTGTGTCTAATTTAGATTCAGATTTGGCTCACTAGCATTATTCAGTTTGACCGGGGATCCCATAGCGGACAAACTGCTTCTAATGTCACACAAGGTATCCATATTAGTAAGTACTTATTCTCAGGTCTCATGAAACTCACACCTTCTGTTGACAACTTGGGGGTAATAAAATGGCACCCTGATACCAATATGAGGGGACAAGACGGTGACATGATGAAAATTGACAACGGGTTCATCATTAGTGGGATTGGTAATCCAGAATCAACGCTGGCAGCTCTACCATCATTGAATTTGTGGTACGACTATCTCCCAAAGATTATTTGGTTGGGATACTTCATTGACGCTCAAGGGTACATAGCTACTCAAAATATCCTTTATCAAGATAGTCAGGCCACTCTACATCTGAAGGTAAACAGGGGATTATCCTCCACCAATCACACCAGGCACATCCACACTAGATACTTCCTTATCAAGGATCGAATTGACCAAGGGGAGATGGAACCCCAGCATTGTCCAACTGAGAAGATTGTGAGTCGATACAAATATCAAGTCAACTCAAGGCAAAGCATTCAAACTCAATTGCTCACACCTGCAGAACAAAGCAGTTGACTACGATGATAACCTTGAAAGAAGACAGACTACCACCTTGCTGCTTGCATTTGAAAAGAAGTCTTGGGAGCCCCCCCCCCCCCTATGTGTTGATTTGTTGAAGCCCAAGCAGCTGCTTCGGCGTCACTGCAGGAGTTTGCTGGGCGGCGCCCATAATTCAGGGTAAGATGCGGAGGATCAACAGTACATCCCGAGTAAAGATGCTGAGGGAGAGACTCGAATAGGAAGATGACGCCATAACTTTAACGTACTGAAGTCGCTTACGTGATCTGATATATTTCTACGAGGTTAGGCAGTTAGCTTTTTCGATAGCACACAAACACTCTCACTTTTTACTAGTCTAACAATCTACAGTTAGTGAGATGTAGGATTGTTATTTTAGCGCATATTGCAGGCCATTGCTAGAATGAGGCAATCTAGTCTCTTCTGACAACAAGAGGACGTCCCAACGGGGATTGAAAGCCAATTTTTACTAAAGCAACAGGGGGTGGCTTCCTTTGTCCAATGCCCAGCAGGTTTCATCCTTGCTCCAGCTGACAGGCCAGACACAACGCCTTCTGTTACGGCCCTCTGTCAAATGACACCGCACGTGCCTCACACCTTACTCTCCATTTTCATTGGAGCCAGATTTGTTCTCCCCTCTTCTGGTCCTTGAGAGGCTTGCTTCCAATCAAAATAACGTTAAATAAAATTTGGAGTGCAGCCAAAGCACAACAGTATTGGTTGAACTGGGTGGCATGAACTTGCTAGAAGCAAAGTTGGGACGGCAACTTCCCAGTCGACCAATGCTCCGGCCTCAACAGCCACCGCCACCGCCGCCGCCGGCCGCCACCCATCAATGAGGTCACACAGCACCGCCCTTCCTTATCAGATCCCCCTTTGTCTGAACGCACCTGGTATGGATGGTCCCCCGCAGATATTGTTCCCCCCTGGCGGGGACTCCCGTGTGAAGGCCCAGATCACGTGTGCGTGCTCTCCAAACCACACATTTGTGGTGAGCTGCCCTACGTCACGAAGGCGAGATTGGAGGCAACGACGACATGTCAAGCGGAGCGGAGAGCAGAGCGCTGACGTTTAGCATAGATCTCATAAACTTGCCAGATACTCTGTACATCCATTCGACCTCTTTAGTATAGCTGACAAGCTCCTTTTGATTTTATTGCCCTAACGGGCCTCTGCCCCCCCCCCCATCCGCGCGCGCCACTCCGGCACCATGGAGTCACGGTCCTGATGGCCGTGTCCGGCACTTGGCCCCTGATGGCCGGCGCCCCAAGTCCGCGTGCAGATTTGTCCACAATGCATGGGCGAGCAGTTTGCTCGAAGGACCGCTCGGCTCCCAACTACCCCAACCGGCTCCGGCAGTGACCCAACCCGGGTCCCAACCACGACGCCCCCCATGACATCCAATGCGGCGACCACCGACACGGACCCATATTCCACGCACTTGCCAGCCACCCAAGCCCAAGTCATCACCACCCCCATTGCCACGGCACGACAATGCGCACGATGTGTACTAGGTCGTCAGCAAAGGTGACGGGGTGTCTGGCACCTGATGTGACCAGAGCAACCGCCCCTGACCCTGATGGACCGTTGAGACGGCACGACGGAAGGAGCTCCTTCATATCTCCTCCCCTTGGTCTTGACCACGCAGCTCAAGCCATTTGGCTGGGTTGGATGACAAGTTGTCCCCGCCCCCAATTTGGGCGCACCATCACTCAGGGAACCTCCCTTCCCTTATCGAGGCCCATCCCCATCAAACTACGAGCACATATTACCTGCCCCGAGCACTGGCTGTGCCACCTTCAAGGGTGTGGCAACCGACCCTGGTCAAATCGATGCAAGATACTCCTCACTGAAGCCAAAGGCAGGAAGAGAGTACGCGACTTCCATGGGTGCGGGGCGGTGCACAGCCGGAGCAACGGGGCAACCTCTTCTTTACCACTCCGAACAATCCACTATCTAAGGTACCCCCTTTTAACCTTTTCTGCGGCAAATACTATAACCCCCAACGAAACGAAGCTGGATTGAGGTCACAAGCGGAGACTTTCTACCCCGACAACTTTTCTCTATTGATATTGGACGATTTTGTTTTGTTTTTAGGGGCTTCACGAGCACGGCCCACGGCCTGCAAGGGTGCATTGTGTTCTCACCTGATGGGGACTCCCATGTGCAGGTCCAGAGACCATGCGTGAACGCTCTCCCAGCCACACATTTGTGGTGAGCTGCTCTACCATAGTTGCTTAATTATATTCTTGACCAAATTAGCTTCTTTTGCAATTTTTTTTGAAGTTTCTTGTCTAATTAGCTTATTACGACGAGGATATTTTTCCAAAATAGTGGTGATTTGCTCATCCCTGAAGGGCAATCTTGCGGCTTTTGAGCTCAGGTTAGGGTTTGCCTAGTTATTGCGCCAAATTAACTGATTTTGAAACCCGCTTTTCCCTCGCTATTTTGTGATTTTGGCGCAATTCTCAAGAATTAAATTATGCAACTACGGTACCTTAGTGTATATTTGGTGTCTAGTGCAGAAATTAAAGGTGAAACGGAAGAGAACCCGATGGTAGTTCTGGTCGGAATACAAAATGACAAGGGCACATCAACTAAAATGCTGAACCTTACATTCTATTATTGGATTCTAATTTCTTATCATTGAAACCTCATGATTCTCAGACTAGGGCCCCATTACTCTCACCAAAAAATATGAAGAAGAGACTTCGATATGTCCATTTAAAATATTCAATGCAAGAAGGTGTTTACCAAACAAGCCAAAGAGGCCAGCATGAAATCTTTGACCCTTTATGAACATAGTAAGGCATTCTTACTAATCATACTAAGGATTTTCCTTTGTTGTGATGTATGCCTTTGTTTTTTCGAAGCATGGTCATCCCTGAGCAACCGTCGTTTATTCATGTTATTACAAATGGCTGTCGTAAACTACACCAACAATATCATACTCATTACAATCAACAGCACGCACAATCTTGGGTGCCCATGAGATATTGTAGTATCCACATAATCTGTCAACAGTTACAGCTATCATCTATGCGATCTTGGATGTGTGGATAATGCATAATGAACCAAAACATGGGAAAGTTGGCAACACATGTATGAACCATCCAAGGGGGCTATTCTCTTGTCCCTACATCCAAATGACTTGCCCCGACCGAAATTGGTCCCGAAACATATTGAAGTTGAAGCTTCAGCTTGAAGCACCACTCAACACACACCACAAACGCACACACTCACATATCACACCAACTGCGCGCTACCACACAAATACAAACACACGGCGCTACGCCATTACCGTACTTCTTTCATTGATTTTGTTACACCCCCCCCCCCCATTTGCTTCACAACGTACCTAACCTATCCACGAACCTAAGTACCAGTCTACTTCTGGCACCAAAAGTTGGCTTTGCATCACACCCTGACTCTTGTATCACTTTCATCGTCATCGTCCTTAAGCTTTGTTCAACGTTATTTGTTCGTGTGGGAGGGGGAGAGCGGAGCCGCCCATGCCCATGTAAAAATATTCAACACACTTAGGAATCAGGGTTTTCATAATTTAGCCGGCGGTCGAAGCTCTAGAATTGATCGCTCATAACCGGCACAATAAGGAGATTATGAAATGACTTCTTCTTCCTTTTTCACCTCTCAGGCATTGATTTCCTGAGCACCGCTCGTCCCCTCCCTTCATTTGCTACCTAGAAACATGCACTTGCTTCTACCTACACCTCTCTACCTTTAGGGAGAGAGAGGTATCTTACAGTCCAATGCATGATAGGTACTCTATCATATGTGGGGATGAGCACCCTTATCCGTGAGAGGTGGGACACAACATCTAGTTTATTGTCAACTGAGGGAGAGAACTTCAGGTTTAGGATGTAATAAAAACCCAAAGTGTTATATTGGGTCTTGGGCAAAACACTTTTATAACAAACCGGCTTCAACCCTTTGTATGTCATATCACTTTTCCATAAAATTTTAGCAGCATGACTATGACAAAACAGTGATTGAGATCTTCCTCATTTCCACACTTGAGTTTGCAAACATTCTGAGCCCATCACCACTAACAGTCAGTACACACAGTAAATATTGCGTATACTAAGACAGGAGAATAAATCAGAGTCAAGAGACTCACCAAACCGATGTGGTTTGTGCTATCGGAAGATGACAGTTGCATTTCATTACGATTTTCTCAATGATCCACCAAACATGTGTCCTTGTCTCATCGAACAGATACAGCTCAGAGGAGGTCATATTTTTTTCGAAAGTGACCAGGTGCTAGTACTAGGAGCTCCTTCGAATAGGAGTTACAAAATCTTATTAATAACAAGTAGAGAATTGCTGGGGGG
>JALLPA010001005.1:0-12204 GCA_036939895.1 Thalassiosira exigua
CTAGGGCATTTTGGAAAATGGGCAAAATAGCATGCTTACCGCTAGATCCCAAAAAATCGCACTTTTAAGTGCCCGAAAACTACACTTCCGGTAATTTTTTTTGAATTTTTTTGCCACCATATCACGTTGACCTGAAAGAACAATGTCAAAAACAATTATGGATTTGGAGGAAAAACATTTTGAGTGGTCATACGGTTGCCGCCCCTAGTAAAACCCGGAGTTCCTGTTCCATCAAACTCCACTATGGGTGACTGCCTAACTCTATCTGGAAGCCAAGACACACACACACCCACGTACACCAGATCTATATGTCTTTGTCTGCCAGCTAATGTTGTCTTCAATTTCACCCGTACTGGCACCAGAGATGTGAACAAAAACATACCTAGCTGGTGTTATTTGACACAGCAGAAGATGACGATGCAACAATTGATCTAGTAGAAATTATTGACTTCTACTATGTTGTTATTACTATCTAAATCACTTTCATTTGAAATTGAGAGTAATTTTTTATTCCTATCGTTACCTTTTACCGACATCTCCAACGACCAGCCCTCAAAGTTTTAAGGGCGGCTCGTCTCCTCGCTTGCCCTGGCCTGCCAGCCAATTATCCCCATATTCTCCCCCTGTCCTTGGTCAGTCGCCCGCCGCTTGCCCACCCCCCTGGTGTGCCTGCCCTCTTCGGAACTCTGTTCCGTTGATACTTGCTCGTCCGACTCTACCTGCTCGGCCTTCTTTTCTGTTGTGGAATGGGAAGAAGGTGCAATGGGTTGAGGACAAAAAAGGCTGCGGGGAGAGGGATAGACAGACAAAAAACTTTCATACTCAACCAATGTTTGCTTGCCCCTTGCCCCCGGTCGGTCATCCCATGCTCGCTCACTGATCCCCCCTATCCTCGACCATAAGCCGCCCACCAATACTCAACCTGCTTTGCTGTCGTTGGGGGGTGGAGAGTGGGGAATAAGCCGTGAGAGCAATGGAACTTATCGGAATATTATGAGGAAGAGTTTTCGTTGGAATAAGTAAAATTTATTCTTGTATATGTTCAATAAAAATATGGTTTTTAATAACAACGCTGATTATAATGAAAACCGATACAATAATTATTGGTTATTTCAAACCAAACATGCTTCGTAAAAATCACCAGTAATTAGCATATGGACATCAGAGAATTGATGTGTGAACACCAGAGAAACGTGAAAATAGTGCCAGAAGTTAGTGCATATTACGCCAGCCCAAGACATTGCAAAAATAACGTTGATTCCAATATTATCTTTTTTATTCAATAGCATGGAACACCAGTTTCCGATGAAGACGCACGAGTAGTTAGTCGGAATTCAGTAGAAATAGGTGCATAAAGACTAGAACACAGTACTTAAACACCGGCACTGGCAAAAAAGGAAATAGATTATTGTAGGTATCGCAAACGCTTGCCTATCGAACAAAAAAGTTCGTGCACCGCGTGCCAACTGGACATATGTACATTGATGAGAGAGATTTTCTAGCTAAATCGTGCTCTACGTACGCCTCTTACTTCGTAGTTTAAAACTCCAAAAGCTAGTAATTTCGTTAGCAAAAAATCCAATGCCTTTTGGACCTAATTTGCCACCCCGAGAGGTTCGTGAAACACAAAAGTCAAAACTGTCCCATCCGCTCCTGATAGAGAAGAGGTTGGGACATCTTTTAGATCTGGATTATTCCGCTGGGAAGGGGTGGCACATCAAGTCCAAAAAAGGGGTATCAGATCAGATTGGTCTTTAGATTAAGGGATGCTTTTTGTTTCTCGGTAAATAGGTAGATAGCAAACCGCTCGCCACCTGCCACCGGCCCCACAAGATACGACACGCGACACAAGAGAAACTTGCATTGAGATAAAAAAATATTCTCAAAACATGCGCAAAATGCGCGGCAAGAAGCTAATTGTGTACCAATTCCTACGGGGTAGGGAAGTGAGACCAAAATCCCAGCTAGAAAAAAAACTTCTCAGGAATTTATTTCACATACTCTAACACCCATACACTTCTGTGCGCTGTTAGGAGTTCAACAGATGTCTAGTTTTATCTAATATCTTGGTTCTGGACTTTTCTTATTCTTTGCGTGAGGTTATGTTGAAAGGTGTCCTTGGTTTGTTTCAAAGAAGCATAAATTTACATTATTTATGAAATTGATTCATGATACATTAGTGTGATAATTTGGCACATATGATCCAATATGATGTAATTGAAATTTTCAAGATAAGGTGCAAAATAACATATTTTTAATTTATTTTTTGGACTCCGCTTCGACATGTTCAATATGGTATATCCAACTTTGAATAAATCAAAAATTTGGCCGAGAAATATTTGTTTGATGTTTTGTTAGTGGCCGCCATGGTGTTAGGTGAGAAGGGTTACTAGCGGAATTTCACTCACGTGGTGAAAAATTGTCAGGTCTATTCCACAGGTCGTCTAAAAATTGCCAAGTTGCCATGCCTTATTAATGTTGGGGGCCCAACAGTAAATATCCTCACTTTTCAAGTCCTCCTTGAATAACAATTAAGTCTGAGTGTTTCTATGGACCAATCATTATGCTATTAGTCCCTGGTTAAAGTTTTGTGGCAGAAATCTCACGCTATCCCACTCTTTGCTAGGGCTGCAAAGGTACGTTACTGGAGACCTCGTTGAAATCCTACTTGGGGTCATGTGGAAACATCACTATGCATATCAATAAGAGCTAATATTAGATATGCAATGCACTCATGGTCCAAATGAATACTTGGGGCACTTCACAGTTAATAATATCACTTGTCCTACTGCTATTGTATCAAATATTAGTGCATTTATAGAACATTTACTAAGAGCATAGAGAAGTATATAAAAGACTCAGAGGATGTTGTGGGGACCCCCTCATCACATTTCGATTCCTATTGTACAGTGTGACGTTACATTGCGCGAGGGTCCTACGAATAGTACACGATAGCAAAACACATCCCTTTTTTCACTTCCTCTTGTTTCCAAATCAGTACCAACCGAAGCTGCTCGTACGCGGCATTTCCGTCTTGACGTTCTGCATCGACGGGTGCCTCGCGACGAGTTGCGACGAGTTAGACTCCTTGCACTCGTAGCCCGCACCACCGTCGTTCTTCATTGTGTGACAAACCGAAGGCCCCCCTGACCGGCTGTGTAAGCTCTGCAGGTCGTCCATGCTCTTCTTCATAACCTCGAGCTCGCAGTAGAGCTTGAGGTTCTCCCTCTTCAGCTCGTGGTTCTTGTCGCACAGCGCCTCGATGTCGCGATCGCGATCGTCCCGCGGTTCGTCGGCGGACCGCGTCAGCGGCTGTCGGTACACTTCGGGGCGATCCGGCCTCCTGTGTCCGTGCTGCGCCCACCGTCGCGCAGCCTCGTTGAGCTTCGCGTCCAACTTGAGGTTTGTCACCGTGAGCTTGAAGTTATTCCGCGACAGATCCTCGTTCTCCCTCGTGAGCACCTCGTTCCGCGAACGGAGCAGTCGCACCTCGTCGTCATCGCTGCCGTCGTGGGTCGAACGTCCCATCTCCGGTGCCGCCGGGACGGTCTCACCCGGCGTCGGCGTAGCGGCCGCGGCCGACTCGTGGCAAGAGGGCTGAGGACTGACCTGACCGCTCGCCGTGGAACTTGCCACCGACCTCGGCGATTGGGTAGATTGGTGCTGGGACTCCTCGTCGCGTTCCTGGTGCAGCAGCCGGATCTGTTCTGTGAGCCTTCCGTTCTCCTCCTCCACTTCGCGCACCAGACCGCTGTGCTCCACCTTGAGGTTGTGAAGCTTCGCGGTCTGCGCGTCGATGACCGACTGCTGCTCCGCGATCCGCAGCTTGAGCTCGATCATCTTGTCGAGGGCCGACTGCGGCACCGAGCCTCCGCCCTGCGACGGCGCGCCGTCGTGTTCCCGCTGCGCCGACGTCGCCAGTTCGGACTCTTCGACGTCGTCGTCGCCGCCGCGGCCTCCCTCGACCGCGACCGCGGGGGGCTCGACGACGTCCGTCGTCGCGTTCGCCTTCCGCATCGCGAGGGTCCGCTGCACGAAGTCCTCGACCGCGCCCCAGCCCTCGTTGTTGCCGTTCCTCCCCCCGTCCTCCTTCCCCCGGACGTCGCCAGTCATCGCCCCGCTGCCGTGCTGCCTATCGTAGGAAATCGCCCTGGGGACGTCGCCGTCGCCCGAGGTCGCCGCGGCGGGTTCCTCCGGTATCCCCTGTCGTTGCAAGTTCAAGTTCGTCCCCCGAAACGCGTCGAGGAACGCGGACAGCTTGTCGTCCTTCGCGCCTGTGTCGCCCGCGCCCGTGCGGCTCGCGGCGCTCCGTCGAAGCGCCGGCAGCTGCTGCCGTTGTCCCTCCCCCCATGCCACGTTCCCCGAGCTGCCCGTCGCCTGCGCCGCCTCCCTGCTCGCGGCGTTGAGCGTCATCCCCCTTATCTGCTCCCTCGTGCAGTTTATGGAGTTCTCCATGGCCGCGTCCCTCCACAATGTCATGCTCTCGCTCAGGAGCTGCGACGGGAGCGAGAGCTCCGACACCGTCGACGTCGTGGAGGGCTGTCGTATCGAGGTCACGGGACCGTCGAAGCGTCGGGACGACGACCGTCCGGAGGATCGGCCGCTTCGGTTCCTCGGTGCCCTTTGTGTCGCCCCTCCCGCGACTCCCCCCGCAGCCCCCGTTTGTTGCTGTTGTTGCCTCTCCTCCGCGGCCACGACGGCGTCGTACATGCTGGCGGTGCGGTGGAACCACGAATCGTTCATCCCCGCCCCCTGCCGACGGTGGTGATTTCGCTCCCCCGAATCCATGTCATGTGTGACGGGAGTGGAGTGGCTTCGCTCCATCGCCATGCCCCAATATTCGTGGTTATCATTGTTGTTGTTGCTGCTGCTGTTGTTTTTGCTTCGGTTGTCGCCGTCTCCCTGTCGTTCCACGACAGGATCGAGGCATCGCGTCAACTTCGCGCCGTCCCGAGCGTCGTTCAAGTTCTTCTGCGACCGGCCGCGGAAGAGGTGGAACCATCCCTGAGAATTGTTGGAGGATCGATTGTTGTCGTTGTTGCTGCTGCTGCGGTTGTTGTTGTTATTATTGTCCACCTCGGACTTGAGGTTGTTGAGGCTGCGGAGGCGGAGCAGGTTCGACCACGATCCCTGAAATCCCCCCTGCGACGGCGACGACGACTGTTGTTGCGTATTTTTCTGCTGGCGATTGTTACTTTGATCCATATGTCGCAACGTCCCATCATCTTTGTTGTCGTTTGCGCCGTTTGGGTCCTGCTCCTTGTGAATGCCCCTCCCCTCGAGGGAGTACCGAATCCTCCTCCTCCCGCGCTTTTCCGCCTGCCCCAGGTCGATCGCGCTGCGGAGCTGTCGACCCAACGACGGCGCTTGTCGATAATGCGTCGTCGCCGCCGCCCTTCCGCCGTCCCAATCATCGGCATCCCAATTTGCATTCCCTCGCCGATGGGCGGCGACGGGGGCTGAGGCTTCGTCGTCGTAGTCGTCGCGGCCGCGGCGCCTTCGCAGGCTGTGGGTGCTCCTGAAGCGAATATCCCATCCGCCGTCGTCCACCTCGACCGACCGCCTCCCTGATGACATCGGGTGGGCGGGGGAGATCCTTTCCTCGCGGACCTCGCGGAGGTAGTCCAGGTCCATCCTTCTTCTGTGGATTGTGAATTGTGGATGCATCAAATCACAAGCTCTCTCCAGCAACACACCGGACAGAGCTATTTTTAGCGATAATTGTACATACTAGAAAGATTCAACAATACTGAACATCATCGCCAAAATAGACGCCGTCCGGTGTGTTGCAGATGGAGGAAATATTGCATGTTGGATGGAGTGAAGCTGGAGCGCGCTGCTTCTGCTTCTGGCAACGATGCTTCTGATGACATGCGTGCGACGTTTTCTTGATATGATCGGAGTGTATGTAGGTCGTATCTACCTAGAGTAATGCTGTTGTTGTTGACGATGCCCAGTATCGTACGCACGTCGAATGTGATGTGCGTGAGACGGACGTTTTGCAACAGGCCTTATTACGTGAGACTGCTCGTGTGTCGGAAGTTTTCGCTCGGTTGTTTTGCTTTGACAGCCGGCCTCGGCGGCAGCGCGCGCGCTTTACAATACTGATGGCCCTCGGGACTGCGAGCGATTGGTTCGTACACGCACAGAAGGAGGCGCCCACAAAAACAAAACAAGACTTGTCCGCATCGTCCCTTCCCTGAATACCGCCCCCGACCATGGACGAATTGCCCAACCTCCTCCCGATCGTCGCGGGATACCTCCCGCCGGCCGACGCCCTTACGCTCGCCGCGACCTGCAAGAAAGTCCACGCGACGCTCTCCCTGACCGCGACGCCGCCCCGCGAGCTCCTCGCCGAGTTCCGGCGCGATCGCGACGACGGACCGCGCCGCGGGTTCGAGATCCCCGTTCCCACTGCAGTCAAGTGCCACTCCGTCCTCCTGTCGGCGACCTGGAAGGGAGAGGGGCGTGCGCGGCGCGAGGCAGGGAACGAGGGACGAGTCTTCGTCGTGGCGGAGCGGAAAGATGCCCCCCCGATGGACGGCCGCTCCGGCAAGAGCTTCGGCGGCGGACGGCTGGTGTACGCCTCGGCGCCCGCGCCAGAGAGAGCTGAGAACCTCGATGTCGCGTTTCAGCCGAGGGAAAACATGACGTATCATCTCTGGTGAGCGCCAATAGCTAGCTACAATAGCTCTCGGACATTCGCACCTCACGAAACACCCTTTCAGGTACACAGTCGGCGGCGCCTCCGGTTCCCGCCCTAGCCTCGCTCTCTCCTCCGTCAGCGTCCGAGCCCTCGTCTACGACGACCCCAGTCGATCCTACGGCAACGCGCACAACTTCCTATCGTGGGTCGTGACCCTCCGCGCGTGGGATCAAGAGGTCGCGCCCATGATCCACCTCGACGTCTGCGCCTTCCTCGAGAGTCACGAGGACAAACTGTCGCCCACGTTGGCTGCTTTCGCCAGCCCTCGATTCGTATGCACAGAAAGCATGAAGCAGGGTGAAGCGTTTCAAGCTTTCATAACGTCGATATGGCAGGCCTGGAGCAAGGAATACTACGCCTACGCGAGGCCGATGACCTCCTGGTCGCCCTATCAATATCAGGAGGGACTGAGGCATCCCGAGGCCATGCAAGTCGACGACTTTGTCAAGGATCGGATGGACTTTGGGGAGTACGTGGTCATCGTGGAAGACTGCTAGGAAATACTGCTAGCCTGCCGAGTAGAGGCGGCACAGGGCTCAGATCTTGCTCCAATAATTTGATCTTTGGAAGTGTATTCTGATGGAGCTCGTGGGTGCTATGCATGGAAGATATTTTATGATGTAGGCGAAACATTCTCTTCCTATTGCAAAGTGCGTCCACTGTATGCATGACAAACAAACAAAGGAACAGACCCTCCTGTATGCCAGAGCCAAATTTTCCAACGGAAGATATTCGGGCGTTGGTCATCCTCTTCCAAATGGCAAAGTGCGACCAAATTTATGCGAAGGACAAAGCAAAATGAGCTATTCCTGTATGAGCCCTGATAGTTTTGCTACATCATAACAATATTGAGCTAGAATCCTGCTTGTAGCAATCCATTCCATACCCCAATGTATGGTGTGTGCCGTTCGCCAATTCCATGCCTTGCTCGACTATGAGAGCTACCTACCTATTCTTCACAGCCCAGGGAAAAGTGAATTTCAGGAAGTTGCCGGGAAATTCCGTAACAAATACCTCCTGCTCCTAGAATAGGGCTTCGTTGTAATTGCACAGCTGCGGGTCGACTGCTACAATACACAGAGCTACAACAGGACGTCAAAAAACTCTTTTCAGTCAAGGCACAAATATAGTATCTGGTGTATCTCAGCTAGAGGTTCAGCTGGAATTAGCTCAACAATCAGACGTTACGTTTCAGTTTTGTTTAATATTGCCAAAAGCGCTGAGTTACCCTAAAATTGTGCAATCCTCAATATCCAAAAATTCAGTTTTGTTAAATATTGCCGAATGCGCTAATTGCAAGTAATGCATTTGGCAATATTTAATAGAACAGAAACTGAAGTCCGAGTGTTGAACTCGAGAACCTCCATCAACCCTAACCCAACGGGGGTTACATTGTAGTTACAACTGTACTGTGTGTGTATCAGAGCCAACTGCCATCTAATTCCCTTATTTAGAGCCTCATACATAACAAAGGCCGTGGGACTTATGCCAGTTAGGTATCATGCCAGTTGGTGATTCAATGCCACATCTGACCTAGGCAGTTATGCCGATGTTAATTATTGGAAGGTAATGGAGATAATCAGAAAAAGAAAATTTTGTTTAAAACTGAAATACAGCATCTAGAGTGAAACGGTCGCTGTTGACTCGTTGAATGCAAGTCGGCTAGAAGCGACCTGACAATAATTCGCCACCTGACAAATATTTCGCCACCCCTTGTCGGCTGTCACCATGGTGGCCACTACCAAAACATCACGGAATTAATTTCTCGGTCAATTTTGGAAAATATTCAAAGTTTGATACACCAAATTGATCAGGAAGACGAAGAGGAGTCCGAATATGCAATAAAAACATGACTCAAAATGTTTCCCAAATCTGCGGACGCAGGGAATAGGAGCGGGAGAAATTTAGGACAGACTCCCGCTCGCCTAAGCAATTTTGTTGCGTGGAGAAATGGCGAAGCATCATGGGCTTCTACTAAGTAGAATTAAGCGTCCCGCGCTGAGTAATACATACACATACATACATACATTTTGCGCATTATTCAGAAGATTTTGTCATATTGGATCTTTATGTGACAAATTGACATCACCATTGAATCAAGCGCCCGTTTCATAAATCATGCCAATTGATGCTTGTTTGAAACAAAATATCGGCATTTTTTAACATAAATACGCGCAAAGGATGAAAAACGTCAAAAAACAACCTATTGGATGGAATCGGACTTCTATCGGACTACTAACACCCCGCACAACAGTGTACAGGACTCAGATTATCTAGTGGCATCCTTGAGATATGATTTATTTAGTCCCGTGAAGCATTTTACTAGTAGTTAGTTGGTGGCGAAAATTGTCAGGGTTGAGAGTCAAGCTTGGGCAAAATCACAAAACACAAAATGCTCATATCTCGGTCAAATTTTGGATTTTCCAAAAATGCCAAGAACAGAGAATTCCATAAATACAATTATTCTCTAGAAATTATTTGGAGGGTGCTCTGGTGAAAGTATCAGGTTGCTTCTAGCTATTTACTAGCGGCCGGTCTGAACCAAGACCAGCCGTAGTAAAGCTCTACACACAGCTTACAGTTGATCGATCGTATTTGACATAATGCGCTTTTTATGCGCATGATCGCCGCGTATTTCTGCATGGAAACATGCAATATCAACGTTTGACTAGACCGAAACCCGAATCAATCTGCCGACGTATGTAGGCTTGTACTATACGTCGAGCGCTCACACGATAGGTAATTGTGCGTAAATACGCATAGCCGTTCCTTTTGGCGCGAAGTCTGGGAAGATACCTATATAGGATATCCTACGTATGTAGCATTCGTTAAAGATACCTTTCGAGGTATCTGCTGTGACATAAAGGGCCTTGGACATAAGTGCCTATGACAACATCACACTGCTGGGAATCAAAACAGGTCTGCACTTTGCCACATCGGTGAATCAAACCAACCACAACTTACGATTCGGTTTTGTTAAATATGCAAGAATATGCTAAGTTGAAACTTAGTACATTTGGAAATAACAACTTTGCTTGTACGTGCCTGAAAGGAGATATTCATATCACTCCTGCACACCTCTCCCTCAGAGCAGATACTACCAAGAGGATTGACTCCAGCCCTATCACAACAACCACTACCCAGACGAATGCTATTTGTGTCCAGTGATACCATAAAGAAGGGAGGTGGCAGAGACTCAGGAGACTAAAGCAATGGTGGAGATTGAAACAAGGTGTGCTGGTGGTAGAAGGAGCAAGTAGAGTGCGAGGAGCAACAACGACAGAACTACAACAGAATAGTCTGCACCAAAGTCAAAGAGCATAATTATAGCATTTTCAATCAGTCTAGTTATTGTGCTGATCATAACCTCATTCTTTGGCTAAATCGATGCCATTGTGTCCTTTGTCTCCCTCCTTCTGTCCACTACTCAACAAAATGAAATAAAGTGAGATCTATTCTCCACAACTTCACAAGGGTTGAGTGCTGTCCTGGGGTTGGGCCTAAAGTATTGAATCAGTACCCCAGGCTAGAGCAAACAAGATTACAAACACCATGGTGCATCTTTGTTGCAATGGCTGCCAGATCTAAGGGTTCAAGTGTCACCATTTGCCATAAGACCCCAAAAAATACATTACTGAGCTGCATCACGGAACAGCTGGGATCCTCCAGAATGCAAAGGGCACCTTCAAGTCAAATGTCTAATCGATGACTTTGGAGCCACAATGCACTACATATCCATTGGAGTACAACCATCCCATACCCTCAAACTTGAATCATTAGCAGTGATGAATGAACAATAAACTTGAATGTAACAGAGTGAATCAGATATGGCCTAAGCCTGGCTCCTCCCAGATATTAAACGAGATTGGGATCGGGATCTCTCATATCCTTTTGGAATCATTGTGTTTTTTTTCTCTTTTTAGATACTACCTTGGAATTATTATATTTTAGTACTTATTCCTCAGTGAAGTGAAATATATACACTGTCCCCTGCGGTGGCGTCCTCCACAGCGCCGTCCTCTCTGGTGGTGGTGGCAGTGGCGGCGATGTTTTTTGTGGGGTCGTCCCTGGTCGCTTCGTTCTCTACGGCGGCGATGGCCGCCCGCCACCACGCCATCGTCCTCCCTGGCCACTTTGGTGGTATTCTCAACAGGATCGTCACCGGCGGCCTTGCTAGACGGCATCGCCGGCTACCCGCCATGGCGTTGTCATTTTAATGCCACAAAAGTGCGAATCTGAAAACCACGAACGTAGATTCAATGCTCTGAAAATCAATATTTTGTTAGACACAGCAATAGTCTAGCTGTCAATTATTTAAGGTAGATCCTTGTACGGTAAATATCACTGTGTCTGCATAGCGCAGCTGTCTCTAGTTAATCTTCGTCAAAGACGACAAAATCTTGAATGTTGCCTCTTTTGAGACACCTACAACACCAAGAGTATCTTCAAAGCAGATAGGCAATACTTTCGTCTATGGGAAACCCACAAAGGCTGCAGGCAACATACGTTGTCAGCCTGAACGCTTCTACACTAAGGGATGAAATTAGGTTATTATTCAATGCTCCTATGCTGCTTGTTTGAGCACAAACCAATGCAACTTCCATGGTTCTAGATGACGTTCACTTTGACTAGTGTGCCATATCGGCCGTGAGTCAGCTCAGACGGGGTGTCCCAAGACAGTGAGCACCGACTACAACGAGAGGTACCACTTGTACTTTGAGGAGATGAGCCTCCAGTATGTTCCAGACATCTGCGAGTGGGAGGGTGCCACAGGGATAGACGTGTCAGTGGGAGGACAGATCCCTAAGCCCCACTCTGTCAAGAATATTTTTTATTCTATTTTTGTTTTCCTATTTTTCTTCGCCAATTCAAATCCTCGCCAAAAAAATAAAAGTAGAGCCCTCTACTGATAGACCGTCAACAACATTTGTGCGATCGTATTTATTTGTAGTGATCCGAGTATCTACGCGTATCTATAGTTTTAGGAATATTTGCGTTGACAGAACAAACGCAAATTGGGACACTTAATGATGACAAACTTTGCAACCCACACAAGCGCGCCCCTGCAGGCCCGTACCCGCACCACCGATGCGCCACGCCGCCCGCTGTCCGGCCCACAGCGCTCGCCCCTCGCCCCTCGCCCCTCGCCGGCCGCCGGCCGCGGACCCCCTCGCCACAACAGGTAGGCCGTCGCAGTACGTGGTTGCAGCGCCAGCAGCGCGCGGCCCCGGATGCGAACGACGCCCTGACGCTGACATCCCTCGCATGCATGCCCTCCAGTCACCCACCCGTACTATGTATCGTATCTAGCCCGGTCGTGGTTCGTGTCATCAATATCTTTCCATCTCGCTCTCTCTTTATGTCATTAGAGCGTAGATTTGTCAAGGATAATTAGAGCGTAGATTTGTCAAGGATAATCCACCAAACGGACAACGGACAGGAAAAATATAGGCTCGAAAACCCCCATATCTACACTACATAACTACGGAGGTTATTTG
>JALLPA010001006.1:0-12199 GCA_036939895.1 Thalassiosira exigua
ATTTTGGAATATTTTACTCTCAAACGGTAGATAGAAAAATATTTTGGACGGTCATTATGTTTAAACTAAGAGCGTCGATTTCAGAAGGACAGAATGATGTTCGTCTATTCCCACGTATCTACGGCTTAACCTGAGGGTAGGTACTTTTTAAACTAAATTTTCTTTTTTTCACAGCGGAACTTGTACCTTTTCAATTTTCGACAGAGGTACCCCTAGGAGGTTCCTTATAAAGTTCCTACCTACAGACTAAAAAGTCGGCCGGGATGGACGTCTTTTTTTATTTGATGCAGCGCTGTCACTGGGCCCACGGCCTGATTATGTACTTAGGAGTAGGTTTTTGTACGATCGATGAAAATCAAAATGTCCCAACAACTGGGACATGCCTATTCACAGGTGTCAGCTAAGTTCCCCTAAACTTCAATAAAATCCGCCTGGAACTTGACTCGTCATGACAAATGATGAAACTTTTCTTCAATGCTCCTCCCTTGCCTTGTAGTGATAAGGGAATGTCTCACTAGAGCGGTGGTTCCGCAGATAGTTTTCTAAGTGCTATGAGTAACTAGTTAAATTTATACAGCACAGGCGTTTTTCGTCAATTTTCGATATTTCCGTGATTCTCGTAGTCCTCTTTCACCGACCACCATCGTCCTTCGGTCCTCGGCGCCCGTTTATTTGTTAGGAGTAGGTTCGTATCGTATGCAACTACGAAACAGCAACAGCAACTGGAACAGGGGCGCTGCAACTGCAACGTCATGGTCGGTCCGTCGCAAAGATCCATCGCTATTGCTCCGATCCTATCATTGGTGGTTCTTTTCGGCATTGTGCTCGTTTACCATGAGGATGGTACGCTGTTATTGGCCGATGTCGTGCGGGTGGTGGGGGTTGGAGGAGGTGTCGAAAACAAGGGCAATGACGTTATGTTTCTACCAGCGGGCAACGGTACTGGCGGCGACAACAGCGATAATGATGGCGAGGAGTCTTCACTCTGGAATGCCCTGATAAACGCCGCGGTGGAATCCAACTTCACTTGCGGTGGAGATTCTCATCTACCCGCGTCCATCCACGCAACCATCTCTGCTGAAGACATCCAGGCCAACATTCCGTCCACAAAACAAAACGAGGGCACATTTTTTATTCCTTTCGACTTCACCTTCCGCGCCTATGATACAGATTTGAGACCGAAACAAGTTGGAGGTGACATGTTCGTCTTAGACTACCAATCATCTTGGCCTTGGGAGGTAGACAAGGACACAAATGAAACCAAATATAAAATTTTCAGGTCTGCTGCATTTTCAAGTGACAACTTAAACGGAGAGTACTATGCGAGGCTGTTCTTGCCGAGAGCATTGGACCAACGTTTGAATATATCACTCCGTCACTATTACACGTGCTTTGAGGGCATGTTGACATCAAATCAACTTAAAGTACCTGGAAGCTACCACATTTTGGACTTTGGGCCGCTTCCTTGGCAGAAAGCTGTGGAGGAGGTGCATTCGGCTCTTACGTACTTTCACACCGATAATGGGCGAGCAAATTCATCCTCCTCAAATCACAGCCTGCCCTTGTGTTCCGAAAGCCTCGATGACGACATACTTCATGGTGTGTGGGTGGATGAACGGCTGAATAATGTCACTATGACTTTAAATGCCAGTTGGACCCCCATTCGTTGTTCTCTGGACCGCTGGGAGCCGGAGCATGATGTGAAAAACTTTCGCATAGGCGACTCGACGATGCCAGGTCGACCAGCCAAATCGTTTCTTTTTGTCGACAGTGTGCGATGGGGCCCTGGGATCAAAGTCAAGACTGGTGTGCCCTACATCCCATATTCTCTCGCGGAAGGTAACCGAATCATGTCTGCTGATTTCATAAATGCACTCCACGACTTCTGGCTGGAATATGAGGAAAGTTCCAGCACCGACGATACCTTTCTGTACAGTGGTGGGTTGCATCATATTTTCCATGGCGGTTTCAATGTCCATGCCACGACCGCATTGGTTGTGCGAACGTTGTGTCAAGCAGGACTGGTATTTCCTGGCCACATGCTTCTTCGTGGGCCCAATCCCATCCAGCAGCACAACTTCCACGTCGTTGATATTACGTCGCTCAATGTTCGAAGGCTGAATTGGGAGCTGCACTCGCGTTTGCAGAAAAGTGGGCAGAGGCTTTCGGACCTGTGCATGTCGACGCCCGTCGAGGACCTGTCCAACTTCGTAGCCCTTCCAGACAACGATGGAAACATTTTCCCATCTGTTGTCGCTGATCCAGTCCTTGTCAAAGAATACAATTATTCTTGGAAGGTGAATGCCACAGCAGATCAGCAGCACTTGGCTGAATGGATGCGAGGCCTATCATACGAGGAACGAAGCGAAAGGTATGGAAACCGGACGATTCGGTGGATCAACCTCGAAGAATTCTTGTTGCCGTGGCCTGAGATTTATCGAACGCATGATAAGATTCATGACGGTCCATTGTTCTTCGGGCACGAATGGGACATATTGAGCAACATTGAACAGCAAGTTGTAAGAAGGTCGGCATATTAAAGAGCAGCAAGGCCTGCTGTGATAAAATGAAGTAATTCTCAGTGATGCATACAAGCTGATAAAAGAATTGGTTGGTAATTTCACATTAGATAGTGGGATTGTCATTGACTTAAAATCCAGCACTCATGTTGGGATCCACAGCCGGTGGAGCCGCCGCTGCCTGCTGCTGTGCCAGGAGCTGTTGCTGCAACGCAGCTTGCTGTGCCGCCGCTGCCGCCTGCTCTGCAGCCTGTTGAGCCTGTAGGATGCTTTCCGGGCTGGGCTCCTCCTTCGGCTCCAGGATGGTGACCACGTCGTCCAGCGGAATCTTCGGCCCGTTGACCCCCTTGGGGTCGTGCGGGAGCATGATCGACACCTTGATGCCGATCATCCCCTGCCGCATCGCCACGTGGCGCACCGCGATGTCGGTGTACACCTGCCCGGCGTGGCCCGTCTTGATCATGTACCCGTCCCCGAACTTCATCGCCTTCGCACGCTGTCCCCTCAACTTTCCGGACACGATGACCTCGCATCCCTTCGCGGACGCCTCCATGACGAAGCGGACGACGCCGTAGCACGCACGACGGACCGCGAGGCCGGCGAGGAGCTTGAACTTGAGCGACTCGGCCTGGGCCTGAGCGCAGAGGCCGCGGTTTTGGACGCGCTCGGCGTAGAGCTCGACGGCGCCATCGGCGAAGTCGAATCGCTTCTGGACGACGGAGGTGAGCTCGCGGATGCGCTGTCCCTTCTCCCCGAGGACGTTCTGCGTCTTGGTGGCGCGGATGATGATCTCGGTGCGGTGGGGGGTGGTGCGCACCTCGACGCCGGCGTAGCCGTCCTCGGCGAGCTCGCGGGTGAGAAGCTCGTTGAGCTCGGCGTAGAACACACCGTCAGCGACGAACTTGCGCTTCGTCGACATTTTGGACCTGTTTGCCATCATCTTGGAAATGAATTGTTGTTCTGAATATCAACACTGGGATGGCAATGGACCGTGGAACGACCGATTATGAGCAACGAAACCAGAGAGCAGCTGCAAATCCCAGGAGAAACCGAGACCAGATCACCCTCCCTATTGAGACGAAAGCCGCCGAGATCGAAGCGCCCCGGCGTGCGAATCGCTGCCATGATCCTCACCTCCTCAACGCAGTCCGTTGCCAATCGTCGAGTCGATCGAGAATCAAGATTGGAAGAAGAGGGAGGAGCCAGAACAAGATGAGAGCACGTCGCTTCGAGTTCGAGGAGTCTGTGCGGCGGAGAACAAACGCACGAAGCTCGTTCCAAAACCAAGACGTTTAGTAAGGGGTAACCTCAACAAACGAAGACTCCCGATATTAGAACATTAGAATCGCCAAGTTAATCGCTTTTCTACGATATCACTTTCCCGTTTATTGAACAGTCCCGACAGCAGATGGATCACGAACACGAGGCGAGAGAGTCACGGACCACGGAACCGCACCGGTCACATCATGGTCACCGGTAACTGAATGAGGGGTAACATAAATAAAAGAGTAAAAATAATATTCTTTTTGTATATTCAATAGTATTGATTAATAATAACATTTGTTTCAATAAAGTATTTCATTATCTCTTTACCCCCGATTTCCATTTCCGTCAGATTATTCCTCCCCCGCCCGACGACGACGTCCTCCGACCACGCTCCGACGACGCCGACGCCGATCCGACGCCGCGCGCATTCTTCCTCCTCCTTCCTATTCCCAGCACCCCTTCTTTGGAGCGGTTACCGTTGAGGAGTAGCATTAGCATCCGATGGGTGATCAGCAGGACCACACAGGATCGTCGAGGCGACGGGATCGCCGGCGTTGGCTCCGGGCATCGCTCGCGGTTTTCTGCGTCGTCGCGGTGGGCGGCGCCGCCTCCCTCCGCGGCGCCGCCTCGCCCTCCGACCCCTCGCCCCGGCCGCCCCTCCTCCGGCGATCGCCTCAGGATGCCGTGGACGGCGCCCGCGACGACCGTCGGGCCCTCTCCTTGGCCCTCCCCCACGGGGGATGCCAGGTGACCTACGCCCACCTCGCCCCCTCGCCCATCCCCCCCGTGTGGCAGGCGTCGTTCCCCGGCTCGGGCTCCCGCATGACGTGGAGCCTCGTCGAGGCGCTGACGGGAATCCGGACGAACGACGACTACGACTCCCACTCGCGGGGTTACGAGCAGGTCGTCGCCGTGAAGACGCACTACCCCGTGAAGGACGCCAAGCGGAGGTTCAAAGGGCTGGACAAGCTGTTCGACAGGGCGATCGTGATTCTAAGGAACCCAATCAACGCCATTCCCAGCTACTTCAACCTGCAGTATGGTGAGTGGTTAATGTTGTCATGAGAAGTCTCGCTTTTGTTGATGAAAATACACACGATTTTCATTTCGTTCCTTAATTGATTCCTATGATGTGATCGGAACTAATACTACTTGTCCATGGTTCATCAGAGCACCTGAATCACCTCCCAAACCACTCTACCCGAGGTCCCAACGAAGACTGGGTCAAGTATCGTGCCCATAACGGGTATGGTGTCGCTGTCCAGCTGCAAAATTACGAGAAGTTTGTCGAGTACTGGATGGAAAAGTACCCCGACCGTCGGCAGTTGCTTATGGTATCTTATGAGGATCTCACCGACACCATTGTCGGGCCCATAGTGGCCACTCGAATTGCGGCGTTTCTGGGGGAGACAGAGGGGGTGGACCCCATTGTGCCTGAATCTGTGCCATGCGTATGGGAGACCATAGTGAACTATAAGAACAAGGCGCCCTCGCCCCCGCCGGCTAACAATGCTCGGAGAAGGTTGCAGCAGGAGGATTTGGGATCGGAGGCGCAAGGAACAGACCAGGATCAGCAGCAGCAGGAGGAGAAAGAGCTTCAGGAACCTGAGTTGCAGCAGCTATCGGAAGAGAGAAAGCAACAGCCTAATTTGCAACAGCATCAAGAGGCGATGCAACAGGAGGCGATGCAGCTGGATATGAAACGCAAGGAGGCGCAGGGGGAGGAGGGGTGGGAGTCCAAGTTGAAGCAGGGCAGGACACACGCGGACCCGAGCTCGTTGAGGACAGGTCCAAAGGTCAGACCGTACACAGAGGAGATGCTCATGGACATGGTGCGCATGTTTCGACGGCTGGCTGAGAAATATGGACAGGACGAGGATCTGGTGAGGATCTTGGCATCTTATGTTGAGACCGTGTCTAAGACGCCGATAGAGGAGGGATTGTGATTTCAAGCCATGGGGGCGGGGGGAGGCGAAGGACTTCTTTTAGGACTTGTTTCGGCTAGGTCAGGCTGTGGCCAGTTGGTGTTTGTTGTCTGGGTCTGTTAATTTTTTTGTTGCAGGATTAGTTTTGCTACCACGAACAAAGCAACTTGGAAACAGATTCACACACCATCACTGAATCCACTTCAAAGGAAATTACCACACAGCATGACAACTTTTGGCAGACTGGGGACATTGGGTAAGGGCCGGTTGAACCTGCCACAAAATATTAATTATACACCATTGATGGACATGGCAACTGCCATTTTAGAAGAGGCAGGATATCTTTACTACAACATCATGTCTACCTAAATAACAGGCATCTCAGAATTAGAATGGTAATTGAGTACAAGTACAGAGCAGTGAATACAACGAAACTTTTTCTGCAAGAAGATTTCTATGCTGGTATTTTCCAAGATTTAATCTTACCCAACAAGATACAAATACAGACTCACACCATTTCAACAAAGTTCAATGGGCACATGATGGTTTATGTTGCAATGAATCATTGCTTAATGCAACACGCAATCTAAGCGGAGCTATCGCCCATCAGAGGAGCACCCCTGTCATCGTCATCACCTCCTTTCCTGCAGGAACGGCACGTGACGCAGTGCCAGATACCGCGGAGGCAAGAGTCTTCGGCTGCCCAGTCTGCCATCCATGCCGCCAAGGCTCCCACAATTGTTCCAGTGGCAATGAACAACCAGAAGGCCCACTGATACTCAGAATTCGTCACTTGAGGGCCCGTCTTGATGATGCGCAAAGAAGATATGGCGAAGGACCACGTCACAATTGATAGAAGCACCTCTAGCGAGAACAACACGTTGCTAATGCATGTTAAGGAATTGCCACAGCACCCACAGGTCACCATTTGGCAGCAACTTTTGTGATAGTGGGGAACAATGTCAATCGTTAGGTGAATTGTTGTCTCTAGGTGTTTGAAACATGCAGGCTAAAACGCACCTCGCTGCGAACACCAGTCCACCTCCAATGAGCACCAAAATGAGACAAATGATACCAGTGGAGCGAAATGTCGCAAGGTGACGACACAGCTTTGCCAAATCATCAGATTCCTCAATGGACTCGCAATCAGAAAGATCGACTGCGTTTGAAGTCCATTCGTCGCAAAATAGTCTGGTAGTGCCATCTTGGTTCACCGACTCGGTGCAGGTGCTAATGCGCACGTAGGAGGCAGAATGGATCAGATCATTCCAAGTAAGCAGGGAACGAGAACTGTGAAAGAAACAAGGCCTCACCGATATTGGCCATAAAATGGACCCCATTCCACTTGGTGCGACTGGCTGTTGTTTTCTTTATCAGTTGCAGCGAATGCGATCCAGTTTGGAGATAACGTGGATACGGTGACGCCAAGGCCAAAAGCTATGGTGAAAAAGAACACGAGGCACTTGCCCGCGCCCTGCTTCGGGTCACAGCAGGCCATCTTTGAAAACCCACAGCGGAGCGCGCAGTCACCAAAAGTCCAAAGAAAAAGTAGATGAGGCTCAAAGGCAACCTCCTGCTATTATGAATAGAAAATATGAAGAATGGAACGACAGAGAGGGGCGGCGTTTCGTTATGACTGAATGAGTTTATTTTGAGTTCGCTCGAGCCATGGCGAGTATTGTAAGAGGTTGCCACGATGATGGTGTTCGTTCCAAAGTTCATTCGAATTCGAGTTCGAGGCGCGTTTGTTGCAAGAAGTTGTTGTGCGAGAGTTCTTTATGTCACTAAGATGACCCCCGTTCAGCATGCATAACTCAAAAGTACGATACGGTTCGTACTTAATATAGTAAGTATGTGAATGTACCGATTCCTAACTTCACGCTATTTGGGCAGATCATTAATTATCGCTAAGGATTTAGATTCGTTTTTTATTACCAAGTCCTATTCAGGAGGTATGCGTGCGTGAGCACAGTACGATACCCAGGATACATAGGTACGAACATCCTCCTCCCCCGGCGGCCCGCCCGAGGTGGCCACGCCGACACCGGTCCCGTCGATCGCCGAGGCGTCGCCGAAGGGACTATAGGCCTTTCGCCAAAATGTGTTTTTCTGAAAATTTCCAAGCGCAGAAATTTCGAGACCTCGCTCCGTCTCCGTTGTTCTCCTTCTCCCTCCTCCTCCTCCGCATCTACAATTCCGCCCCCCCCCTCCTTGCCTCAATTGAACTCGACCGACCCCGACCCCTACCCGTCCGGCGCCTGCCTACCCGGGGCCGGCATCCCCATCTCGGCCGGATCACATATTATTTGAACCCTGTTCTACCGATCTCTGCTTCACTTTCATCTCGTGGTACACGATGCCTTTCCCAGGATGGCTTCGGGCCACCGTCGGCGGCGCGGCCGGCATCCTTCTTTCACGGGTTGACTACAGCCTCTTCTTCATGAAATTCTTTCGAAACCTGTCGCGATCTAAGGCGCGAG
The DNA here is from genome assembly GCA_036939895.1 of Thalassiosira exigua. Classification (NCBI taxonomy): domain Eukaryota; phylum Bacillariophyta; class Thalassiosirophyceae; order Thalassiosirales; family Thalassiosiraceae; genus Thalassiosira; species Thalassiosira exigua. The sequence continues at coordinate 8,191 of JALLPA010001006.1, forward strand.
CGCGCCTCCACAACAACAAGTACGCGATGATTCCGGTGATGCTTGGCATAGAAGAGCCCATCAAGATCAAGGACGACATTGACGCCGAGAATGCGATGACTATCACGAGGGAGGAACTAGAGGAGATGGACGGGTTCGAGGGTGCGCCGCTTTACTTGGCGATCAAGGGGAGGGTGTATGATGTATCAGCGGGGCAGCGATTCTACGGTGAGGGGAAAGAGTATCACGAATGGGTGGGTAAGGATGCCTCTCGAAGCTTTGGGACAGGCTGTCGGGGGGGCGTTGATAGAACGGGCATGGATTGTTTGACTGAATCGCTTGAGGGCTTGACTGAAAAAGTGAGTCGAAAAGTCATCCGTGAATCACCATTGTGTCTTGCCCTCATAGTAATATTGCATGATATGCGAAACGTTTTGGACTGCTCACTTAGGAACTGAAAGAGGTGGATCGTTGGCTCGAACTGTATGAAACACACGACAAATATACATTTGTGGGATATCTAGTAGATGATCCCGTGAACGACATTTTGGACAATCTCAGCGACGAGACCGAAGGTGGTGACCGGCATGTTCAAAACGAACAAGAGGAACCAGCAGAGGAGACGGTGGACTTGAACTAAGATGGTATTGCTGAACTGTTCAACTGCTCGACATAGAGTTAGTTGGCTCTGCAGTGAGAACATGCCGCACTCTAAAGATGCTGCTGCGAGCAAAGTGGGGCCGCTTCCCATAAAATATTGCTACTTTTATTAACACTTTTGAAAGTTCATTTCTCCTGTCTTTGCTCGTTGTGCGGACCCATTGCATCACAAAGAATAGAAGAACCACGTTCGAATGGTGTTGTCGCAAACATGTGCGATTTGATTCGTGCACCGGAGCTACCATGTGTGCTACGCTTTGGAATCAATACAACGATAACATTATTGATCTGCAATGAGCACCCGATGAGCACCAGCGATCGCAAATGGACGTTGCCACTGTGCCTGTTCATATGCATCATGATTGGCCTCGGAACTATTCTCTGTCTCCAAGTTTGCAAAACTATGCATTGATTCTCTCCATGAAAATCTTTGTTTTGGTGCTCCTCCACTCGGATATGTCGTTGGTATTGCGGCCATAAATTGGCGGAACAGCACCAACACCGGTACCTCCCCCCAGCAGGGGGTCTGATCTATTCTCCCCAAAAGTTCCCTGTTCGTTGTAAACAATTTCAATCCCTTCAATACTCGACCCATCGCTCGCCCGTTTCCATTTTGTCAGTACCCTGCTCCCAGAGATGGAAGGTATGCCGCCGGCTATGCCTCCCGCTGCTGGGACGGTCGTTATCCTTCGGAACTCACTGCTGAAGACGGAGCCTCCATCGCCTCCTACATCCGAGGACCGCTTTGTCACCTTGACCTCCTTCGAGCTCCCATCGGCGTAGGCCAACGTAAGAACATTGGGGTTGGTTGGCGTCCAATCCAAGGATCTAATGGGAGGAGATGACGGTTTCGTCGCGGAGAATAATCTATCCAACTCATCCGAGAGCGATGCATGATACGACCGTTCATTGAAGGAACGGTCTGCTATGGCCGGGACGTTGTTGGGGTTTTCATCTCCTATGAAATTCTTTCCAGCATCGTACGGAACGAATCTCATTTCAGACACGAACGTCACTGGCAAGTTCACCCCCTTCTCGTTCATCTCTTTCCAAAAGTTATCGTCGGAGGAGGCGATGACCCTGGTGACACGCCACTTCCCGGCAAAGTAGGGGGGGTAGTAGACATCCGGCGGGCCCAGACCGGGAATGGACTTCGCAGAGAGCAGGCGCACGGCCTCCGCCGTAGTCTCGGCCGCGGATGCATCATTCGCAGGGATCAGGAGGGCGGCAGGGGCTGAGAGGATGAAGGTCCGACGGAGCGAAGATCCCTCCTCGTCACTTGTCGCGACGCCGGTTCGGCGGCTTGGCAGTGGGAGAAATGACGATTGCCGCCCCGATAGCAATGCTGCTGATTTGATCACCGGCACGTTCCCAGTTCTAGACGAGAAGCCAGCGCCAAGCGAGAACAAACACGAGAGGAAAAGGACGCAGAGAATGGTCGTCATGGTTGCATCAGGTTTCAGGTGTCGGTTGTCGGTTGCATGTTGCATGCAACGAGCTGCAACGAGTACACAGAGGAATGATGATGTGTGCAGGACCATGGACATCCCCACGGTAAAATGAGTCTGCCCCGGTACAGACAGGGGCCCCTAAAACCATATTTTTACTAAGCTAATTTAACTACCCCAGGGTACATTTCTTCCAGCACTTACCAGCACATTTTTTTACCACTGCCCCCCCCTTTGTAATACCGGGTGCACGCAGGTGATGGCTGGGGGCCACCTACCGCATCATGTCGTCTGCCGGCGGCGGCGTGTGCGTCGCACTGCTGGAGGAGGTGCGTGGTGTTGCTGGGATCTGCTTGGCAGACTCACATCCGGCCATTGCGCTGCACCGCATCTGTTAGGCAACCCACAAAATTGATCGAGTTATAGAAAGCCCAGTCGCGTAGCACGCTTCTAGAAAGGCAAGAAAAACAACTTTTCGGGTTTTTCGTTCCAGTTTTTAAGGGAGCTTTTCAAGGCCAATTCCCCGAAGATCTTTTGCCATTGTTCTTTTGAGCTTCACCCCCGAAGAGATAGCGAGAACGACGCTGATACCTTCGAATAATCCCTTCGATTTTTCTTTTCAGCAACGGGCTAGAGGTCATTGAAAGCCTACGGGAGAGACGGAGGAACAACCATGCGGGCTTCATCCTTCCTCGCGAGCGAATTAAGCGGCATGTCGGCCCAGGAATCAACAGCTCCTTCGATCCGGGTGTCCCTTCTACCGAGTCCGTGAGCGCAGCGAATTGAAGTCCAACGAACCATTACAAACGCACGATATTGTACTCTCCATAATCATAACATCTTCGTCTCCAAGTGCTGCCTGCCATGATGTCACTTGATGTGTGGATTGAAGTTGTGGTTTTGTCGTCGTTGAAACTCGTGCAGTTGAACGTGTGCTCCCACGTGGCTTGCTCGCCACGAGCTTCGTTCCACATTCGATCTCGTTCGCTTTCCGTCCAACACCCATCGCCTCCACGGCGAGTGAAGAGGATGCGGAGGTAGTTGATGGGCCCTCTCACGACGGGCGGGTCGTGCAGGCCACCTGTCAAAGCAATAACAATGACACTTTTAGATTGCCGCTGCTAAAAAATAAAAATGAACTAAACAAGTTATCGCCCACCTGTCCCTGCAATCATGAGGCTGAGTCACCTCTTGCCCGTCCGCATTACCCCATCAGCGATGCCCTTGAATTGCCTGTCACTGCTGGTCCCTGGGTAAGCGAAAAAGATAATTAGTTCCAAGGGCATAAAATAAAAATTAACGACAAGCCACTGAACTTACTGCGACAGCCCATGCAGACGCCTCTGCCTCTGTGCCGTCCGTCACTGCTGCTGTCCTGCCGAAGGAGAAAGAGTAAGTTAGAACAAGCTTAAATCGGTGCCAGCAAGTACTGTGTGGCTTGGACTATTCATATTCTTAATTTTTAGCTGGTTCCTCTCTCGACGGGTGGGTGGAGCAAGGACAACAGCCACATTGCCTCCACGACGAGAGAGGTGAAGACGGAGGCGAGGGAAATCAGCCGCCCCTGGAGTGAAATGTTCCACCCGAGCGGGCCGGCGGCGGGAGGGGGGCGGATGGATTCATTGTCTGGTGTGGGCCGTGCGGCCATTGGTTGTAATGTCTTTGGTTGGTTGGTCGCCGGGGCCGAGGTCCCGTGTCGTGGTTACGGACACGTGACTCATGATTTGGCGCAGTTTTTGGGGGCTTACGTAATTTTGCGCGTAAACTCCAGCTAAGTTTCCTACACCCATAACTCAGTATCCGTTATGGCTGGGCACACCCCATTTCACGCTGTAGGGCAGCATTTTTCAACTTTAAACGTCTCCCAGTATCCCCCATTTAAATTAATTATGCCCCCGATTGCGCCAGTCGATTCGTCTGCT